>WEKX01007493.1:74247-105822 GCA_013390025.1 Pitta sordida
GAGAGAGAGAGAACTTTATGGAAGGGCAGAGAGATGGTTCCTACCCTGGATCTGGTCAGAAATACCAACCTGCCTGGTTTACCCCTACCCTATGTTCCCCCTTTTTCTCCTGGTGGAAAAGGGACTATTACATCTATTGTAAGAGAAGGAGGGGTGGGGGGAGAAAGGTTGCCTTCTAAATGATGCTTCCCTTGCAGTTCTGAGCTTGTTAGTTAGAAAATAAACCCTTTATGTTCTTTATTTATAGTTTTGCCTTGCTTCTTTTGCCTGTGACCAGTTTTATTTTATTTTCCAGTTTTATTTCCCAGTTTGTTCTTTTTAGTTTTCTCCTTCAGGAGAAGTTGGGGTGGGTCTCTGGCATCCAGCCAGGGTCAAACCACGACAGTCGGACTAGATGATCCTTGTGGGTCCCTTCCAACTCGTAGTATTCTGTGATTCTGTGTGATTCTCCTCCTGGGTTTCTTTTGGACAATTCCAACTAGCTGTACCTGTAAAAAATCTCCTACAGAGAAAGATAAATCCAAGTAGTGTGAAGCTGAGTTAGTACTAGATGATTGATTTAGCAGCAGAGACAGTTTAATTTGTGTACTCATGCTGATATTATGTTGATTATACTCAATAATGACCTCTGAATTCTAGGATCTGAGTTCCATCTCAGTCTGATGGTTTCTTCTCCACTGACAAAGGATAGGAATGTACTTTATAAACCTGTATTCCCAAATGTGGGTTCTTTCACCCTCTGTGCAAGATACTAGACCACACACAGAGCCAAGATATTTGATCTTATTGATTATCTGCGCAAAGATGAGTGCTAGGTGATGAATCCATAAAGCTAGCATACCTTCATCATCCCAAGTGCTCATTTTTATACACTTTGAACAATAAAAAAATGGCATCTCCTGTATATGTAACAACCCAAAGCTACAGTCATTGGCTTTTTGTTCTCTTGCCTCAGTTTAAATATAAAGATATGGTAGACAATGAATTTACTATGAATGCTCTAAGAGGAAGAAGATTATGTAAGGAGCAATCATAGCCTATTGGTGGGTATTTTACTGTGCTAATGAGCACATAGCTCAGGTAAAGTTGTTTTTTGGTTTTGTAGTTTGGTTTATAGTGTCTTATGTCTCAGTTCGTGACTCTTGGATCCTTCAGTTTGGTTATTCCCTCATTTTCCGTAAGTTCTTTTACTTGTTCCATACTACAGTAAATTTTTAACTTTCTTATGGCACTTTATTCAACAAACCTGTATACCTCATTTAAGCACACAATTTTGTAGCTTTGTACAACCTGGTATTTATCACGTTGTTAGTAATACATTGGGGAAAAAAATGCAGATATTGCCTCCCCATTTAGCTAATGGATGTTCCTCAAAATTAAAGGCAGCAAATTCCCTAGAGTAAACATTTAACCAGCTGACAACAGTGTTACACAAGCTTTGTGTCTTATGATAAGCGCAAGAAAGAAGCTCTTCAATCTGAGTGTATAAGCAAAACCAGTGGGACAGTAGAAGGCATTTGCAACATTTCTGTAAAAGCATGAGAGAGACTTTCTGCTCGAAGGCAGTGCATTGCACATCAGCATTGTTCCACAGGAAGTGGCTGCTGACTGCTGTTCCCAGAACAGCAAGAATCAAGAGTTAATCATCTTCCTGAAGTCAATCACAAGGCATTAAGTTGTGGTTTGAATGTGTCAAATCAGAAATCTTTTCTGAAACCTGGTTGCTAGTTAGCTTACTGCCTTTGCTTATTTCAAAGTCATTTAACTTGAAGAGTAATACATTAGATTAGAGCTATTAATTGTAAATGCAGGGTGTTGGGGCTTTTAAAAAATCTACAAAGCTGTCTAAAAAGAAACTCATAACCTATTTATTATATTTGCTCTCTGGTTGCAGTTGCCTTACTTCTATTCCCAGTTCATAACTAAACCCTCATTTTACAAAGCTACTTTAATAAACCTTTTCTGTATATTTTCTGCTTAAAGCTTATCCATTTTCCCTTTCTCTTGTTTCTATTATTACACCACAATGATCACCAGCATGTATGAAGGCAGCCATCAGCTTCCAAGAAACATTTTATTTGCAGCTAGGCTTGTGGATATGCATGAAGCACTGGTGAATGAATAAATTTAATTTTCTTTTATGCTATCACAGTCAGAAAATAGCTGGATGCTGCTTAAAAAACAAATAGGCGACAGCTCAGGAAAATCTATGAACAGTATTGAACAGAGCTGGCTAGTGGAGACGTCATGAATTCTTGCAGTTTGGCCCTCTGGCTCTTAGTATAAATGCTGGTTATTTACTCTGGGAGGGGTAGGTAGTGGGTTGGGCTGAATCTAGATCACTATGCTTTTGATAAATATACATCTCTCAGGAATATTTTGGCTCTCAAGTTGTAAGTAGAGATCACATACTCCTATCATTTTTTCCTGTTTGGGATTACCTACAAAAACACTTCTAGTTTCTGCCTTGATGAATCAAAATGTTAAAGCATTTTCCAGCTCCACAGATGGTGAACTTCCGTGCTTATATATAGAGTTGCACAAAGTCACATGTGGATTTTGTGGCTTGGTCAGACTTCCTTCTCCCACCACCCATTTCCTCCAACCATCCAAATTAGGTGACTTCACTACCTATGAAGTTCTATGTGCTCTGTGCTCTGCTAAACACGTGCCAGGTGTGAATAGCTCTCACTATTATGGACAAGAATTGCATGAGCACTTCAAAGAAGATGAAATCCCCTGAGGTTGTTACTCCATCTTGTTTTTCAAAACACAAATGACTCATCACTGCACATCCTATACGAAAACTAGATAATTTTGTCATTAAAGTCTTGACTGGTAGCTCATTCTTTAGAAAAATGTATGTTCATTTAAATCTTTTTAAAATACGTAAAGCCAGTGATGTTCCCAGCACAGGAAGGACAATGGCCTGTTGGAACGAGTCCAGAGGAGGGCCACTAACATGATTAACAAGACAGAGTACCTCTTCTACAAGGAAAAAATGAGAGAAGTGGGCTGTTCAGCCTGGAAAA
Organism: Pitta sordida; assembly: GCA_013390025.1. NCBI lineage: Eukaryota > Metazoa > Chordata > Aves > Passeriformes > Pittidae > Pitta > Pitta sordida. The sequence goes on from WEKX01007493.1 coordinate 77,280, forward strand.
GAGAAGGCTCTGGGCTGACATAGCTGTAGCGCTTCAGTATGAGAATGGTTCTCACAAGAAAGACAGAGGGGACTTTTAAAAAGAGTGTATAGAGACAGCAAAAGAGGGAAGAATTCAAACTGAAAAAGAATAGGTTTAGACTAGATACTAGGAAACACTTTTTTACTGTGAGGGTGGTGAGGTACTGGAACTAGTTGCCCAGAGAAGCTGAGGCTGCCCCATCCTCGGAAGTGAGGCTCCATGAGACAAAGATCCAGCAATGAACAGGGCACTGAGACCTCAGCAAGGTTGATGAATCCTATGACCCTCTGACTCTTCCCAAAATGAGATGGCAGTACATTAGCAGGACATCAACAGGAAACTTCACACTTAGTTGTTTGCACCAATACCCACGTTGCCTTTTGCTTCTGCTATTGAGCAATAAGAATATAAAACCTCTGTGGATTGGTGTCTCATATTCTTTCTGTACTGGTGGAAGTAAAGAGCATAGGAACATCCAGATCAAGGAAGTTTTACATTAAAAACACTATTTTTACATATTAAATAAATTTTAAAAGTCTTTACAAAAAAAAAAAAAGTATTACTACCAAAACAATCATCCACTGTTAACCATCATGCCAAAAGAAAGAGAATCACTAGAAGAAGAAATCATAATTTGGGAAAGAGGTTAATTATATACTTTCATGTACTACTTGAAGGAGTTCAGGTGTTCCAATATAAAGAGCTCAGATTCTTCTTTGTGTGCTTAATTTCTAACTCTGGTCTACCATCCTGCCAAAATTCAGTCTGAGTAGAAAATTGTTTTTCAAGATTGCATGAAATCAGTTGAGAAGATCTTAAGATTGCTTCAGAATATTTTTTTGCATAAAAAAGAAAAAAGGAAAAGCTTTCAGGCTTAGTCCTTATAGTGAGATCTTTTACTCTGTGTTAATGAGTGGTTCCAATCCCCTGTGCTTCCACCCATGCACACTGCAAATGTTAACTTTATGTTAACCTAATAGACTTTGACCGGCCTGTCTGCTGGATAATTATGGCTGCTTCTTGCAAGCCAAGAGCACAAAAGAAGTAGGTGTCACTGGATGAATTGTTGCTTAGTCCCTTTCAGCAGCAGCTCTCTCCACAACCAGGGGATCGTATTTTAAACCCCATGTGCTTTGCTTTGCCTGCGATGTGGGAACAGTACGTGGCACTTTCTGTTTTTGTGTTTCATGTGCCAGGCTTTTCGTGCAAAGGAGGGAGCAACAAGACTGATCAGCCCAGGTCAGTTAGGGAGAATATCTCTTAAGCTGGAGCCACGGGGAATTCTCCGCTCTCATAAATATCAGTGTGATTCTCATGGGCTGCTCAGCAATGTGCCTGAAAACCTCAGGAATTCAGATATCAAGTGTCATTCAGATTCATTTTAATGTTACATAATATGTATTTTATAGAGAAAAAATGCATAGCATTTTTATTGACTGCTTTAGGAAAACAAACCTCTCATATGCACCTCCTTCTTGGGGAGGAGAGTTATACTGAACATTAAATCCATGGAAACATGCTTGGTTTCACATTTGTCTTGAAGTTTTAAACTATTCCCAAAGGCGGATGAGTTGCAAGTTTTAATATGCAGCTGGATTATCAGAGCACTATGCTCATGAGTATGAACCTACAGCCACTTTATCAGATGCTTGTGGCAAACCTGCCCTGGATAACTTGGATGGATGGAGTGTGGTGCCCATGGTTCCACGCTTGTGGGCCTGATCCCTGGGTGGGCGTTCACTTGGGAGTTGGACTAGATGATCCTGTGGGTCCATTCCAACTCAGAATAACCTGTGAACTTGCGAACCCATTCCTGTCCCCCCATCCTCAGCCTTAGCTCATAGGCCAGGTGGTGGTCTAGCAAGCCTGTACCATGTGTGAGTTGGTCACATGCAGCATATATGTCTCTCCTTCCAGCTGGGACAGCAAAGTTAACACCAGTGACATCTGTCAGAGCCCTAAGTTATACCTTTTCTCTTTCTTCTCTCACCTGTAATTAGTCCCAAATTTTTTTTTAGGTAATGAGGTGTCTGGGCATATCAGTTTGCCTCCAGCCTCCAGATTTTGTCAAGATATTAATAAGCAATTTTCAAATTTATTTGAGGGCTATGTCTAAACCCAAAATGCTGGTCTTACTTGTTCTACCATTATGAAAATTCCTGGTTTTCTTCATTTTGTACCTCATGAGACCGTGCCTGTGTGCCTTTACCCTAGACAGATGTAGTGAACTCTCTTCATGGGCAACTCAGGCACCACCTCAAAGCCTCAACTAAGGTAATAGTCAGCAAAATTGTAGATGACCAATAAAGAAGAAGTTGATCTAGTGTTGATGACACATGTATAAGTCTTTTGATTTTGTTTTTTCTGTGCTTCCTTGAAAACAAAAGTCAGAACAAAACTAGCTACTGCAAAACAAAAGAAGGGGAAACACCGAAGTGAATGTCACCCGGGACAACATAAGCTAAATACGTATATTGCAAAACTAGTTATGAGAAAGCTCCTAGATTGCAATATACATACATACTTGTTTTTCTAGACAGGTTCTTTCTCAATAAGTATGTGTCCAAATAGCTAAGAATTTCTTTACGATCTTCCTAAAATGAAGGCACATGCTGGATTTCATGGATTTGAGATTTGAATGCCAATGATTAACAAATACTTCCTACTAGATCGGGAGTCTGGCTCCTTTTGCCTCAGTTAAGCAAAGAAATTATAAGATCACTTGATCTGGCATTTATTTGGACAGAAGTTACATTTATTTTTGTAAAAAATTAAGTACACTGTGCTTTCTGTCTCCTATGAAAGCAGGAGGACAACCTTTTAACAGAAATATAGCTTTGGAACTGAGGGAGATCTGGGCACTATTTGCAAAACCACTGCATATTCACAGTCATCAACAGTATTTTACTGTTTTACTGTTAATCTCAGTAAAAATCTCGCACGTGGGGTTTCTTTCTTCCCTTTACAACCCTATCAAATGGAGGTTTAACCCTTCTGTTCTCAACTGCACAATGCTGCACTAATTGACACACAGAAAATCCTTGCAGTTCAGACCTTACACTGTCCCTTCCACCTCACGGCCTCAGACAGCCAAAAACCAAAGTACACTCAGGATAATCGCACCAGGCTGACAGGACATGCCAGAAAATCTCCAGAGAACTGTATTTCGGGAGCCAGCTGGATTCCTTGCTGCCCAGGAAGATCTTGAGAGCAATGCCAGAAGTTCAAGTGTATGTCAGGGCATCTGCTCTTTCTATTCCTAACACTGCAGAACGCACTCTCTTGTCCACAGGATGACAACATTGAAGGAGGGCTGATTGCTTTCCCACATCCTCAGGCCATTTCTGGACTCAGAAGACCTCTTACAGTCTCCTTCTGTATTTAACCTGCGCATGTACCATGGATATGAGTAAAGAGATGACTGCAGTTCTAAATCAGGCAGGCATCACATGCTCCATACATTTGCTGGGGGCTAAGTAGAATGGTTTCACTGACCCTTACAGCATTGTAAAAAGATGTTGGGCAAGGTTTTTCCTGTGGTGTCCTATGAGGAATGAAAGGAGTTTTGCCCCTCACAGAATGTAATCAAGCAAACTGAGAAACCATTCCATGAAATTAGTAACACATTAAAAGGTATTCAAGTGTATTGGTAGCACAAATTAGAATGAATCCTTGTTTAATTTACCGGCAATCCTACTATAGTGATTTTACTCATTAATATTGGACAGCTTTTTACTAATTGTATTGGTTTTCATGCATTTTAACACAGTACTTGTTGCTAAACTGGATAAGCTTTGTTTACGTAAGGAGATCTACAGAGGCAACAAAGATAATTGCTGGAATGAGAGAATTCTGGAAGATTCATCCAGGCAGGCCTCATTGATTTACGACTCAATTGGTCAGGTGGGCCAACCTTGGAGACGACAGTGACCTCAATTTACAGCTGAAGTGGACGAGTTGGATGAAATGGTGCCATGGATCAAGCCAATTAAGCTAACAAGGCCAGCTTTGCAGTGGGGTTCGCAGGTTATTCTGAGTTGGAAGGGACCCAATAGTTCATGATGATGATGGACTCTTTCTTCATCAGTGCAACCCCCGAGGACCCTCCACACAATTAACTGAGCATGCCCAGAAGAGGGGGAGAAGGGGCTGGGTTCATGTAAATTATTTAATTGTAACAATCCCTCCTATCTCTCGGGTGGTCAATGCATATGCATAAATGGCTAATGTATATGTATAATCATTGAATATAAAATGTAAAATCTACTGATGAACTGTGCACCTCTGAACTTGGAGATTGCTGAGTTCAAGTGCCCAGCGCTGTTTGCCTTTGTCCTATAATAAAATGCATTACAGATTTTAATTCTTAGTGAGCTTGTTTCTCACAGCCCCCATGAAAACAGTGCCAAGATAAGGGGTGTCTAGTAGGAGAATGACAGACAACAGGAGATGTTCAGACTTTATATTAGGAACACTTTCTTTTTACCACGAGGACAGCCAGGCAGTGAGACAGGGTCTCTGAGTTTCTGCACCCCCTGTTTTTGCAGGTATTCAAGTCCCAACTGCATAAAACCCTGAGCAATCTGGCCTTGTTCAAAGATGATCCTGCTTTGGCCAGACTTTTAGGAGAGGAGATGCCCAAAGCCCTTCCCAGCCTGAATCATCACATTAGACTACACACTTTGATTCTCTTCTTTTCCAGTAGAATGGAAGCCTTCAAGTGCTGTTCATCAAAACAACCTGTTCCATGCTGTTGCTCAGAAAGACCAGCTTCTCTGTGGAGATTTTGTCTCCTCTTTCTGCAGGAACCTATTGCCACAGACTTTCCTCTCTACCTGAAGAATGCTTAGGAGGCCATGGTGTTGAAACAGAAAGCAAAGAAGTCTCTGCTAAGACTTATCTGGTCTGATATATTTGGAAAGGAAGGATCGGACCTCGAAAGCAGCAGGAGGAGTCTTGCTCTTAATAAATGGATTAAGGGATGGTGCCACCAGAAAAATATTGGGTTCTCTGACCATGGGGTGTCCTTCACCAAACCAGGGTTGACAGACCAAGGAGGGCCGAATCTATCAAATAGGGGCAAAAGGGTTTTGGCCCAGGGGCTGGCAAGACTCATTGACAGGGCTTTAATCTAGGTTTGAAGGGGGAAGGGGATCTGGCAGTCACTCAAGAGGGCACTGGAATTGGTAAGAACGAGCCAAAAACATATTCAGCAGCACAGTTGAAGTGCATGCACACCAATGCTCTCAGCCTGGGCAACAAACAGGAAGAACTGGAGGTTATGGTGTATCAGGAGCGATACAATACAGTTGTCATCACGGAAACATGGTGGGATGATGCACACGATTGGAGTGCCACACTGGAAGGTTACACACCCTTTAGAAGAGATAGGAGAGCACGTAGGGGCGGGGGGGGTGGCCCTGTATATTAAAGTAACCCTAGATACCATGGAACTTGACATCAAGGATGATCAAGTAGAGAGCCTATGGGTCAAAGTAAGAATAAATAAAGCTGAAATTCTGCTCGGGGTATGTTACTGACCGCCAGATCAGGAGGAAGAGGCAGACCTACTGCGCTTTAAGCAACTAGAGACAGCCTCAAGATCAGTTGCCCAACTTCTTACAGGAGACTAATCTGCCTGATATCTGCTGGGAACTTAACACAGCAGAGAGGAGACAGTCCAGAAGGTTCCTGGAGAGAGCTGATGACTGTTTCTTGATGCAACAGGTGAGTGAGCCTACCAGCAGAGAGACTGTGCTCGACCTATTGTTTACAAACAAGGAAGGGTTTGTTAGTGATACTGTGGTTGGAGGAACTCTGGGACATAGTGACCATGAGATCACAGACCTGTCAGCCTGACCTCAGTCCCGGGCAAAGCCATGGAACAGATAATCTTGGGTGCTATTACGCAGCAACTGCAAAACGACCATGACATTAGAACAAGTCAGCATGGATTTTGGAGAGGCAGGTCTTGCCAGACCAACCTAATCTCCTTTTATGATCTGGTGACTTGCCTGGTTGATGATAAAAAAGCTGTGGATGTTGTGTACTTGGACCTTAGCAAAGCCTTTGACATGGTTTCCCATAATAAGCTTCAGGAGAAACTCATAGAGCATGGACTGGATAGAAGTATTTTATGTTGGGTTAGGAATTGGTTGGATGGACGAGCTCAGAGAGTGTTAGTGAATGGTACCACATCCAGCGGGCAATCAATCACTAGTGGAGTCCCATAGGGGTTAGTGTTAGGCCCAGCACTGTTCAACATCTTTATTGATGATATGGATGAGGGAATTGAGTCCATCATCAGCAAGTTTGTGGATGATACCAAGCTAGGGGCAAATGTCGAGCTGCCAGAAGGTAGGAGGGCTCTTCAGAGGGACCTTGACAGACTAGAGAAATGGGCAGACTCCAACAGTATGAGATTTAACAAGATTAAGTGCCGGGGTCCTCACTTTGAACATAACAACCCCACGCACCGCTATCAGCTGGGGGATGAGTGGCTGGAGAGTGGTGAAATGGAGAGCAATTTGGGAGTAATGATTGACAGGAAACTCAATATGAGCCAGCAGTGTGCCCAGGTGGCTGAGAGGGCCAATGGCATCCTGGCCTGTATTACGAACAGTGTTGTCAGTCGGACTAGGGAAGTTATCCTTCCCCTGTACTCGGCGCTGGTCAGACCACATCTTGAGTACTGTGTGCAGTTCTGGGCACCCCAGTTCAAGAAGGATGTTGAGCTGCTTGAGAGGGTCCAGAGAAGGGCAACAAGGATGGTGAAAGGACTGGAGGACAAGCCCTTTGGGGAGCGGCTACGGGAACTAGGGTTGTTCAGCCTGGAGAAGAGGAGGCTCAGAGGCAACCTAATTGCTGTTTACAACTACCTGAGGGGAAGTTGCCACCAGGTGGGCGTGGATCTCTTCCCTCAGGCTGACGACACCAGAACAAGAGGACATGGCCTTAAGCCATGCCAGGGGAGGTTTAGACTGGATGTTAGGAAGAGGGTTTTCACAGAGAGAGTGATCATTAATTGGAGTGGTCTGTCCAGGGAGGTGGTGGAGTCGCCATCCCTGGAGGTGTTTAAGAGAAGACTTGATGAGGAGCTCAGTGACATGGTCTAGTAGGTGGGGAGTTGGACCTGATGGTCCTGTGGGTAGTGCCATGGTTCAGACAATGGGTTGGTGTTGGGTTACAGGTTGGACTTGATGATCTCCAAGGTCTCTTCCAACCTTGCTAGTACGTGATATTGTCATACTGTGAAGTAGGGAACAAGGGGAAGCAAAGTTAGTCTAAGCTGTCCCAAACCCTAAAACCAGTGAATTTTGCAAAAGTTATCAGAAGAAAACAGCATCTACTTGCTTTCTGTGTTTCTGTAGAAAGATGACTCACTGCTCTGCCACATAGCAAAGACTTTAGGCCACAACTGCATAATGTACAAAGGCATCCTTACATAAATGAGAATGCAAGTACATTGCTCCAAGGAGTTTAGCAAGCACTTCCTTGTATGCACATGATTTCTGAGCAGAGCTTGACTGTTCTTTAAAATAATCTTATCCATAAGCTCTGGCATCAAAGCAGTACGAAACTCAGTGAGAAAAACTCAAATAAAGCTTCAAGGAGACATCTCTGAAACACACATATCTCGCATTACATCACTTTACGTGAGAAATTATCTTGATTGGATGTTAACTTCTACCCATTTCATTGAATAGAACTATTAGGTACCCTGTCCATCTTCTGATGACATTCAATTTTTCTACCCTGTCTAGAAAAGATAGGCCCAATGCTGTATCTGTGCTGCACTGATAAATGGCAGACACCTGCTTTAAAAGCAAGGTTAGATAACTGCAGTGAGATCATAGGAGCAGCATTGATGCCTTAAGAAGAGTCAAAAGGGCATCCTTCAGCTGTTGCCGGGCCAGACCATGTGTCCTGTGTATGTGTCACCTGTGCATGTCCTGTTCCCATGTGCTGGCTTGTGGCTCCTACCGAGCAGTAGTCCAAGAAGGTGACATTTCAGGCTGAATGTCCCAGAGCTCTGGCACACTGGATATTGTTGCACTGCTTTGTATGTATTTCCTTCAATAAGTGTTGATACTACCTTGAGCAGGTGCTAAGGAGTACTCAGCAGGTCAGAGGAGACAAGAGGTTTTCTCTCTTGATCTGAGGAGTGTTACCTTAATTCTAAATTATTCCAAATAACATCAAAATCTGAAAAAGTCCTTTCAAAAGGCATTCAGCACACAAAAGAAAGTTGTTTTCATGTTTTCTGAGCAGAGTTTTTCAGCAAAATTGTGGACTACTTGCGGACAATATCTGATTCCTTACTAGTTTGGTGACCAGAAAACCAGGAGGTCATTTTAATGTACTCATTGTAAAACCAGAAATAAGGTCCACATCATTTAAGCAAGGCTTGGTTTGATCAAAACAAAAATCCCTATGCTTTGCAAATCATTGTCAGTGTTCAGAAAGGGACCTGTTCCACCACTGTACTCATGTGTGCTAAAATAGGTAGTGGCCTTGGAATTACCATACTTAAGTCAACATTTTGGGTAATTGTGAATCAAGCGATATTTGATGCAAGCCTGAAAGATGTCCCCTCCAGTGCTGTTGACACGTTTCTGTGATGGGAAGTACTTCAGGACTGCATTTACTCTGCATTTTTAACTTTTCATGCAAAGTATACATGTACTGTGAGGCAGAGTGAAAAGACGGATTTATACTGTCTCATAAACAGATGGGCCAGACCCCGATGCTAATTGCAGCTTCATGAATTTCTTTATACTCGTGTGAAATGGAGGTCAGATACAAAGAAATTGCCCCAGGATGTAGCTCAATGCTCAGGCCTCATTCTTCCTCTCCCGTCTCAATGCTGCTGTTTAGGAAAAATGGACTAGTTTAGACATATGTAAACTCTCTATGAGTTTATTTATGTCTATACATGTATCTATCACTGCACATGTCTCCAGAGAGGTTTCCACTATGGCACGCCTTGTGAAGTCTCTATTGAATGTCGATTAACACAGGAATGTTATTACTATGAAAACAACCAGATCTGCAGGGCTAAAAGCTGAAGAAGACATGGATTTTCACTCTTACAGAAGTCTCTTTTTCCTGTTTTGGAGTTTGCAAACTTACACATTATACAGTAAACCAAATACATCAAATAATGCATTGTTTATAATGCAATAGTACCTATTAGCAGTTATCACTCAACTGAGGTAGGTCCTGTGCAAAACCAAAATAAAGTGACAACTCCTAACCTTTGTACTGTAACCTCCTGTGATTATCCGTGCCCTAGACAAGACAATAACTAGAGGTAATAGATGGGGAGTATAAAGACACAGTCAGAAACTATCCCCTAGCTTCTTATCCAAAGTGGTGTGAAGCAATCCTAAGGTTAAAGGAAGCAAGACTTGCAGCTCTGTAATAGGTCTGATATTGTTTCAAATAAAGCAAAAATTGCTTGCAAGAGGGAACAATCCAAGGAGACTCAAAGCAGAAATGAGAATGGGAAAACTAGAACCAGAAGATGAAAAACCCCAAAACAAAACAAAAAAATCCCAACAAAGGAAAAAACAAAATACACAAGACAAAAGAGGGAGAAAAAATAGAGATGGTAGTTTTATAATTTTTAAGGCTCAGATAACGTTGCGGTATGTAACCCTAGCTGCTGGCAAAAGATTATACGTGAAATCCTTTTTTTTTGCCTTTTTTTCTTTAAAGGTGAATAAAAAACCCCAGAGATCTATTTCAGTCTGGGTGGTACATCTGTTTTGTGGTGATTAACACATATCTGCTGCACTTCAGATAAGTGAAGGTTGGTGGCATATCCCCCAGGTTTGACATGGTACTACTTTATTTCATGAACTGGCTTGGACTTGACAATGATCTGGAAAACAGGCTCAAATGTGGAGCCCTGGAGCCTCCTCTCCTCCATCACTGTCTCCTCCTACACTGACTAATTGACACTGTGGATTTTAATAAACAGGCTTTTGTGCTCGTGCTTATGATGACTTCAGAGCAAATCACCTTTGACTCCTGTCAGTTACCTCACACTATACAATGCAGGCGTGCCAATTCAGAGTATCACAAATTAACTCATTCTTGCGATTTTGAATTCATAAAAGTCATTTGGATGACTTTTCATATGGATGATGTCCAAAACCTCGTGTATTGTGATTGTCAAAATTCTTGTGTGCGCTGATGTTCCAAAGACTGCTGTGGCACAATTTCAGATCACTGGCATGTATTAAGGTATCTCAAATTAGGTGTAAATTCCTTTTAACCATCTTGGGCATAAAATTTTAGTTGATATTTTAGAAAATGCATTTAGAAATTACAGGACCATTTCCCTTTTCGTAAGAAAAATGAATGAATATGCACTGAATGGCTTGCTGCAAGTTCCTCAAATGTATTTGTAGCTAAAAGTCTCATGTTTAAAGATGAGATAGACTCAAGACAACTAACTCAGTGACTTTATAGGTTGAAAACAGAAGCAGCTGCTTCTGACACTCATTTTTTTCTATTAAAACCAACACTCAGCTAAGATTTTCCCTGATGAGAAACTCTGGTGTCTTTAAAGAGAAAAATGATCAGCTGTTGATTAACAGAAATGAACAGTCTAATGTCATTTTCTTAGTTTAGCATAATTCAGAAAATAGGCAATTTTAAAGCTGGTCGCGTAAGTTAGTGTGATTCTTTAGGTTCCCAGTGTGGGAAACAGTGGGAACAGAAAGAAAGAGGCTCTTTCAAAGGGTAATTCAAAGCAGGAATCTAAATTAGGCTGCTTAATCTTCATTTATTATATATAAATGCCTACTTGCAGAATTGTAGGCCTGGGGATGTGCCTCTGGGACACTGAGCTGAGTCTGGGCTATGGTAAACAGGCTCCCTCTAACCCTCCTAAAACAGGGCATTCCAGGTTTTTCCCTCTTCTTTGGGCTAACTCAGTAGCTTCCAGGTCAGGAGCTGTCTTCTGATTTCCAAACTGTATTTTGACTTGGCCACTGTGTGCCCATCTGCTGCTCTGCCAGCAGTCATTTGGCTTCAGGTTACATGTCCTTGTCTCTGCTGCCACCTCCTCCAGTGCAGTAATAGCCAGCAGTGGTGTGTCCTTGCATTTCATATTCTCCTGGATGCAAGGAGTGAATGTGGCAGAGCTCATAACAAGCTCCTTTATCCCCTGTAAATGGAGACAAGCAAAGTATAGTTACAAAACGTGCAATTTGGATTCAAGTCTAATTGCATCTATGTTTCAAAAGAGCTAAGGAACAGCCTTAGATAAAAAGCTTTTTCATTTCATACGTAAAATAAGGTGAAAGAAAGAGCTCAAGACAGTTTCCATTTTTTTTTTTTATTGCCCTGGTAACCAAAGGAGTTAAGAAACAATCAGAAAATCAAGTTAGCAATAAACAGGAAGGCAATTTCAGAAAAATTTTGGGGGAGAAAACATTACATTTTTTCCTGACAGCCTTCAGGTTTGATTGAAAAATGGAATGGTTTTGGTTGGCAGCATTTCAGAAAAAGTGCTACAAACTGACAAGCTCTTGACACACTTTAAAATGCATCAGTTGCATAATCCGCAGGCACCTTGGAGTAACAAGGAAAGAAATAAAAGGAGAATAAAAGAAAAAGGATCCAGTGTTTGTTTTCAAAACCCATGTTGGAAGAGTATAGTTAATATTCTCATATGCACAAGGTTCTTTGGTACACATAGAGTTTAACTGGCATTTGGCTTTGAGGTCATACCACACATTCACGCTCTGCAGACCCATTTTAAAACTAGGCAAGACTTCAGCTGAATAATAGAAATTAATACCTAATATAAAAGATGGCTGATAAGCACTTCTAAATACAAGTATCCTTTTATTTTTTCATTCTTTCTCAAATAGCAGAATACCTGATACAATCTTGTAAAGTTTCTCATGGCCTACAGGCAAAAATACATAGCAATAAACAGAGAAGAGCTAATATTTGAGTTGGAGCTTACCTTGTTTCATCACACTTTAGCAGTAGATAAAGCACAGAAATGACTAATGGCTGCCTTCAGCTCTGCAGCTCCTACCAGGCAGTAACAGTCTCTGGAGCATTGGAAATAAGCACTTTTTTTACTTGCCAAGACCTTGCTGCACCGAACATATCTTTGTCACCGATTTCTGAGAGAGCTCAGCTAGGTAGGGCAAGTCTTTTGGGTGACTCAGGCTCCCCTGAATGACCACAGGTGCATGTACAGAGGACCTGTGTGTGCTACAACCACACTTCACATCACTTGATTGAGGCAGCACTCAACTCCACAGCATGAAACTGATTTGATTTTGCAATGGGCAGAGGCACACTCGTGAAGAGTTGGGACATCAGCCCCACTTCAAAAGAGAAGTAGACGGATGATCTATTTGCCTGGAAAAGGCAGAACCTTGTGAAACCCAGCATTTTTAACCAACTGGTGGCTTGCATCTCAGAATAAGAAAATGTCAGAAGCCTGTGAGAAAAGGGTTAGTTAATAAATGAATTAGTCCTATTATGGACGGCAGTTCAAGTCCAGTGATGTTACTGCAGTGAAAGAGAAGTTGCTGTTCCCCTCCTCCAGCTCCTGGGAGGACCCAGGGACCATCTAGACACAGGTTCAGTGAGTGGTTCAGTGATCTGATGCAATGGAAAAATATTATTTTTTGAGGGGGGGGGAGACATGATAGGTACTTTATCTGAGCACCTTTCTTGCCTGTGACTGCTTAATTTCTGGTTTTGATGCTACAAAAACACCTGCTGGACCTGGTGGAAGAGGGAGAAAGGAAGAGGCAGAGCAGGACTGGTTTTTGCAGCCTGCAGTTATACCAGGTAAAGCAAAACATTAAACTGCAAATAAACACCAGGAAAGGGAAATGAATTATCATTTTAACTGCTTACCTTTTAGAAAGTTGACTTGAAAATCTAAATATAATGGATTTTCTTATTTTATTTCAATAGAACACAGCTATATTGCTATTAGGATTTCTACTTTTCATGGCCATTCAATTTCCCACCTGACCCACACATTATAACATCAACTTGCAGGACACAAGCTTAATTTCTCTGTCCTTTTTCCCCCCCCAGTTCCTAAAAGCTAAAATAATAGTGCGTAGCTATGTGATGTGTAGATACTGAATTGTTTCAGGTTTTTGAAATCCTTTACCCATTGAATATTAAAATGCTCATATGTACCAAGCACTCATACAGAAAAGCTGTCAGTATATGAGACATGATGTTTCTGCAAAATAGCTTTTTTTCAATGAATCACAGGGCTGAAGAGCTCTCCAGGAGGTCATCATCCCTTCAGGACTAGGTTATGCCTTCCAGTAGAGGTTGGATGTGTTTTGGAGCAATGTTAATGGACTCTCAGCAGCTCACCCATATTTTTCTGTGAGTGGCTAGTCCAAACTAGACCAAATCATTCAAGTGACACCTTCTTGATTCATTGATGCTGTAATATTCTACAGATTTAAATACCCGAAAGAAGGTTTTAAAGTCAAGTTTCTCTATACTAAACTTAGGATGCTCCTGCCAGTTTTGAGAATAATGGGATTTTCATGTTTCTTTTACATAATTACAGTGACATTTCCTGTCATTCTACACTAACTGGAACATTACCTGGATATTTTACTAGTGTCTAAATCAACATGGAATAAGCATTGTTATTTAATAGTCATTACAATTATCAAAGTAATAGTTTCCAGGAAGCTTTCAACAAATTTCCTATATTTCTAAGTACGAGAACAAATTCTACACCATTTAAATTATAACACGTTTTTCCAGCACACACACAAGCTATGTAGACAAGTATTCTCTGTATCATCTTTCAGAAAAAGTTGGCAGAAAAAGTAAGTTTTCAGTGGACAAAAGCCAGGAAAGTAACTGAAAAGTGGTATTTATGTTTGACTTACAGAATCGCATTTCACTACAATTTCTGACCTGGCAGTGTGCTGTGGGACAAAACAGGCTCTGCAGATGTTCTACGATTTGGGTGCTTCCACAGCAATTGCAGTGAACAGGGTTTCTTTTCGCCTACCTCCAAGGCAAAGTGCTGCACATCAACCTGTACATACATATCCTGCTCATTCTGTTCACAAAACTGATTCACTAATTGCTAGAAACTGTTTGAATTGTTCTATATAGCGAGTGTCTTACCTTAAAAAACCTCAAGTTTTTAGTTGCAACAAATGAATACATGTTGTCTATCCAACTTCTAAAAGCCGCCAGAAGCAGCTTCATTGGGAAGTACACAGAATGAGTTCAATCATGCACAGAAGTATATAGTGCTAAACTGGCTTAAGTACTCTGCAGTAAAAAAAAAAAAAAACCCTCAAATTTTATAGCAAGATAATCTTTGAGTACAGCTCTTCATTTTCTAAAAGCAGATAATTAGGACATTGTCTTTGCAAAGCCATCTGCAGGATAGCACCAATTGTCTCAGTAAGGACCTAATTTCAGAACCTACACAGAACCCCAAAACTGCTCATGTTCTTGCACCTTTCCAAAACAAGCAAAGTAAAAGGCAATCCTTGGTTATTTTTTAAAATTAGTCCCATTATCTAACAACTTCATCTGGTAGGTATGATGATATAGCAATGAAGGTGTAGCAGGGTTTGTAATGAGATATTATTTTTTGTTAGAGCTGAAATAAATGTGTCACTCTTGTGCACACGAATCTTTTTTTCAATGCAGTTTTCCCTAAAATTAGCTTTATGTGAAGCACTCAAAGCATGTAATCTTTCTGTTCTGGCCTTTAAAGTGGATGACTGATTACTGCCCAGGTCATGGTTAGATCCCAGACTAGGCAATTGACTTGAGTGAGTAACATCTACCCCCGGGATTTTTTCTCCCAGTATTATTTTCAGCCAGATTATTTCCTCACATCACTTCACCATACAGTCACACACCACTTCTGCTTCTGCAGACAGGGACAAGTCAACAAGGCCAAGATTTGGACACACTAGAAATAATGGCTTTGTAAAATTCTGCTTATCAGCATTCGGCTCATGGTGAGCTTATCCTCACATCTGTTGTTACCAAAGGAAAACCTGCCTTTTCCCCTATGCAATCTCTACTGGCTGTGCCAATCCCTGTGAGCAAGGAGCCTTGGATCCCTTGCTGAGCTGATTCAACTCACTAACACAGCAGAAAGCTATTCACCTTCTGGAGGCTTTTCACTGGTTTTGAGGGGTTTTCCCCCCGCATGACAGTGATTTCAATTAGCTCACAAAAGAGACTAGTGCATACCATAGCTATCAGGAGGTTACTAGACCAACCACTCCCCCTGAGGACAATAAACCACCACACTGACATGGTCCCTCCCTGCCTGACTCTCCTCAGTCTTTACAGAAGCCTTGTAAAACATTGATAAAACGCAGTTTGGGGAAGTCTTATAATGAAAACATTTTGTCTTCAAGAGAGCGAGTAACAGCTTACTTGGGCATAATGATAAAGGACAAGTCTGTCACCAAACCAGCCTCACACACCAATATTAATTTAAGGCTGTATTTCACTGACCAATTCAAGTATGTCAGTGCTTGTGAGTCAGAAACACTTTTTTTTCCATGGAAGTACATAATTAGCTTAGAATTACTATTGGAGACAAGGTACAGGGAGTGCTTTTATTTTACATAGGTAAAATAAATCACAGCTGAGAAATAGAATCAGAATGAACTCAATAGGCCTGACAGAAACCACCTCTGCCTGTTCTCAGTGACCATTGTACAACCTCATTATGTAAAATACAACTCTGTTTTCAATTATCTATTGTGACTCCAAGGCAATTAGAGAGAAACCCATGTGTTTCTGCGCAACGACAGCCTGCAGTGGTTAGAAATTGAAACTGAAAATTGAGGCTCAAAGCATTGCAAAATGCAAAGAGGCAGGATTACCCGACCAGTGTCATGGGGATACTACAGACCTTTCCTACTCCTCTACCTAAAACAGGAAAAACTGTAACACAGACGTTTTCCCTAAGGCCATTCGAAATGTTTGGGTTGCTCCCTGAAAATGTGGAGCTAAAAAAATATAAAAATCATTTGCAAAGAAAGGAGACAGGATGATGCAACACAGGACGTGCTGATAGCCACATCTCATTAGAAAGGCTTGATGAGGAATGGCAAGGCACATGCACTTGCATGGTATGTCCAGCAAAATGTAGCTGCCTTTGCAAAAAATCCCAGCCTAGAGCTCTGTTTTTTAATACTGTAACACTATTAGGCAACACAGTCTTAGTGAACTGAAACGGCATTTATTTTGTCTGTCAGATTGAGGAAATTCTGCTTTTCCAACCAAGTCAGTGCTTTAGGATCCTTAAAAGACTGTCAAAAAACAAGTGCAACGCGGTTTCATCGCTATCTGAAGAAGAATCTGAAGAAGAACATCTGATTGCTCTAAGAATCAGTAGCAAAATGTCGAATTAATCCTTCACCAAAAGATTGAGAGGCAGAATAAAATCAAAGTCATAGTGGCAAAATAATGTATTACTTAAAACAGTTAAAATTTACTGATGTAATTCCTCATCTCCTGATTTAAATCAATACAAAAATAAATTGAAACACTTATAGTTTAAACCTAGGTTAGCTTGTGAGTTATTTAAAACTGCACTGTTGAAATCAGTGATAAACATCTACGTGTAGATCTATAACAATTTAATTTTTTTTTTCATTCATGTCCATAGTTATGCCAGTGCATCATTTTCATAGCAAACATTCTCATCTCATATGCATTTATTGTTCCCTGGAAGGAGGTTGCTTATTATGTAATTGTTTTTAAAATGAAGGTATATTTACTCATTAGCAAGTATTTTAGACTTCTTGATTGCACATATGTCTTTGGGGATGTGAAAGCAGGCACATTTTGCATCTGGGGAGACAGCAGAGTAAGAACCACTGCCCTGCACGCCTAGGCATGCTCTCAGAGATTGCCCCGAGGCTCCCAGTTCCACTCTGCCTTAGACAACACCCGTCCCCTGCGAACAGCCTGGTTGTTGGATGCGCCAGATTTTGCGGGTCACTAAAGCTCCCACTTTTGGGGGAGACTTTCAGCGCTTTTTGTTGATTGCTGCTGTGCGCAAAGGTCTCTAAGGCGGTGCAGCTGATGGAGTTACATCCAGGGCAGGGCTGGTGCCTCACGGTTTCCCGGCTCTCACATGCGGCTGCTGCGGAAACTCCGAGTCACTTTGTGCCACTAAACCCAGGGCGGCCAAGAGCCGTCAGTCCCCACAGCAGCAAAGCCCTTGCCCGCGGTGACACTGGGCACCAGCCTCGCTGTCCTGCCCCCCCTGCGGGGAACCTGCGAGGCCTGGGTAGCGCTGCAGAGGGTGTGGGGAGCAGGCTGCCCCTGCAGGGAAGGATGCCACCAGAGCTGGGGAAGTGGATGCCCTTTGGGGAGGAGGCTTCTCTTTGGAGACAGCAACTCTTGGGATGGGGGAAACACCGCCTGCTGACAGGCAAACCCTTTACGACAAACAGTACCCTCTAGACGGGTGAACGCCCTTGGCGGGAGAGGCCGACCTTGGGAAAGGACACGCTCTGGGGAAGAAGAGGCCCGACCCCACCCGGCGGAGCGCGGCCGGCCCGGGGGCGGGGAGGTGGAGGGGCGGGGAGGTNGCGGCCTTGGCCGGCTCCCCTCGGCCGTAGAGCTGTGGGTGGCCGCAGCCTCTCCGGGGGGGAGAGGGTGCCCCGGGAGCCCGAGGAAGTGTGGGGCGGGGGGGCAGCGATGGCTCCGTGCCGCCTCTGGCGGGGAGGCGGCTTCCTGCCTGGAAATGGGGTCGAGCACTTGTGTTTGTTTCGATGAGGGCTCGGCTGGGCCTCTTCACAAGCCCCACCGGCTGTGCCTGCTCACTCCTCTCGCCGCTGCCTTCCTGCCCAGCGCAGCCCGCCCGGGCAGCGGCTGCCCCCAGGGGAGCGTGGCTGTGCCGGGATACACCGGGGCACCGCCTGGGGGGCCGCCGCCTGCCAGCGCTGGCTGTCCGGGGAGCCTGACGGCACCTGGAGAGATGGAAATATGTACAACGTCCATTGAAGACTGATAGTGCAGTGGGGAGTTACTATTTAATGATTTTATGTCAGTGGCATTTTAAAAATAGTACCTACTTTGCATTTTTCTGTGTTCTGATCCTATGAGACAAGTGACAGTAGTGGCAGTGGAGGTGGGGTGAGTGGTAGAACCCTCGGGTGTGAAGGAGTGTGGGATGAGTGATGCCTTAGCCCGCATGTTGTCATGATAGACACAGTGCCTGAGTGACACAGCACCCCAGACCTGTGCAGCTCTACACCAGTTGTGTTAAAGTAAGCTGGTGTTTCACAGTCCCAGGTGTTTGGTGCAGTTCTAATTAAATGTGTAAATACCGGTGGAAAAATGAGTGTGTAGATCCACTGACAGATGAAGTGACGGTCCCTGAAGTGTTGTGAGGCCTTGTTGCAGAAGGCTGTGTTCAACAATGGTATTTTAGCATCTTTAGGAACAAAATAAATGTTGCAACATCCTTTGTGCAATTTTTTTTTTTATTTTTATCTCTTCCACCCAGTAATCATGCCATAATGTTTGTTTTTCTTTTAGGGCCTGTGGAGAAAAAGGTGCTTGTCAATCTCCAGAAGTTAGATGTGGCTCAGGATAGTCTGGGCAACTATGGTTTCTTCACTTTGATTTACAATCAGGGCTTTGAGATTGTGATAAATGACTACAAGTGGTTTGCATTTTTTAAGGTGAGTTAACTGTGTGTGTTCTACATCATTGGCTGTTGCTAAAGTGACCTATAGTTAGGCTTCTCTTCAGGTCCTGAGTACCACAGTGGCTCATTGGGGACAATTGTTTGGCTCTGATGTTTGCCTAAAGTACCAGATAAAGGATTTTTATTTTTTTTTTTAAATATAAGGAAACAGTTATCAGTGGCTCAGTAGGGAGCAGATGGGAGGAAGAGGTGTTTATATTCCATGTTGGTCATTATCTGAAAAAAATCATGGATACTGTTTCTTTCCCTTTTGGGCATGCTTTAAACAAGTGGAGGCCTTCATGAAGGTAGCTGTCCTGGTAACCTAGCGCTTTTATTAAGTTTAGTTTTCTTGACACTGTGGACCCAAAGGTAATAGCAAACCCCATTGCTTTTATCTTTCCTTAAAGATGTCTTTAAATGCATAAAAAATTTAGAGTCTTCTGTTCCCCTTACTGAAGGATTTATAGGCTTTTTAAAAACTTTTTAAAATTTTGCTAAATTTAATACCTAAGGAACCTTTATTCTGCATGTAATTATTCTTTTGAATATACTGTTGTCTCCAGTCCCTATTAAGAACTTCAGATCAAGCTGAAAACAGTGATGGTAGGCAGGGAGGAGACAGGAGAAAACACTCTTGTTAAAGGAGTGCTCTGGTGCTCTCCCAGTGAGTGACACTGTGAATCTATAGGGTGCTTTGAAGTAACCTCTGCAGGATGACTTTGCTGTCTGGTAGACAGATGTGTTTTGCAGCAGAGCTGTTCAGTTGGTGAATGCTCTGGGCAGGAACAGTGAACATGTTTCTTGGATGTTTCTGGAAACATGGTCTTGTGTCTGGCTTCAGATGAATTGCTAGTTAACACTGAGGCAAAGGTGCGAGATCTCTGAACCTTTGGTAGTAGAAAGAAGGTGAAGAAATGACTTGCTTCAAGTTGTCTTTCTGGAGACCATCATGCATGGTTTATTTTACAGCAGCTGTTTTAAAGTCAGTGTTTTCAGATGTTAACAGAAGTGATAGTCCTCTCTTCCAGGAGAATTGGAAATCCTTACTGAACAGAAATTATGTGTAAATCTTCAATTTAATTGCAATTTCCTCTGTGCTGATTTGAGCTCATGTTTAACACACCTAATGGGGATGTTGTTTAACTGCTCGTTGTTGTAGGTTAACCCCAGTATTTAGATAGAGGCTACTCTAGTAAGCAGCCAAGTACCACTCAGCTGCTTGCTTATTCCTGCTTGGTCAAACAGGGAACAGAACTGGAAGGATGGAAGTACAAAAACTCATGGGTTGAGATAAAGGTACTTTAATAGGTAAAGCAAAACCTATGTATACAGGGAAAGCAAAAGAAAGAGTTCCTTCATTACTTGCTACCAGTAAGCAGGTGCTTAGCCATTTCCATGATATGGGGGTTCATCATGCATGACTGTTACACAAGAAAACAGACATCATGATTTTGAGTGGCTCACTTGCCTCCTTCTTTCCTCAGCTTTTATTTCTGTGCATGATATTGTATGGTATGGAATATCCCTTTGGTCAGTTGAGGTCAGCTCTCCAGGCTGTGTTCCTTCCCAATTTCTTGGGCACCCACAGCCTACTTGCTGGTGGGGGTGTCTGAGAAGCAGGCGAGGCTTTGATGCTGTGTAAGCACTGCTCAGCAATAACTAGAACATCCCTAAATTATCGACAGTGTTTTCTTCAGAAGTCCAAAGTGTGGCACTCAGCTACTAAGTATAAATAAAACGAACTGTCAAAACTAGTGCTCTTGTACAACTGTAAATTTTTAAAATAAGAATGTAGTTTTTAAAGTATGACAGGGTCTTATACTTGAGCAAAAGCCAAGTGTGAGAAAAACCTGATTGACTATCTTATTTGTATGACACTGAAACTAAATTCCTGCAATATGCATTCCTCATAGGTTTGGCAGGTGGTACAGCAAAAACTTTGCAGACACTGAAAGGTAATTCTAACTGAGCAGAATTGCTCTGAAGCTTCCCAGGATGGTAGCTCACCTACAGTGCGAGGGCCTGTCTCAGAAGTGGCAGGAATTGTTGCCTCCATGACGGCAGTCAACACTGTATGCTGTGGTATTGCCTTGAATTCAGGCTTGAGGTGTCATGTCGGGCAGGTAGAATTCAGCAGTCATTGTTGAACTCACCTGAGGAGAATATACTTGAATTAGCAGGCTGTGAATCCTCAGGCTGGTATTTTTACGCTGAACTACAAAGTGGCTTTACCAGCTGGTATGCTGAGCAGGTGCTGATTATCAAATTAATTCTTGTATGTGGGGAATTTAGTCATAGAAACTGTGCTGCCTGCACTGGAATGTAAATAGATCTGTTAGGTGCCAGCTTGAAGGCAGTTGAGAGTCAGTGAAGACTCTGCTGCTGTTATCTGACCTTGTGAAATACATCCCAGAAGATGAGCACTGTGTCGTGGCTGATAAGTGTTGATTTTGTGTATTTCACTGATTTGCAAGAGTACTCTTAAAACAATATACCGAAACTACAGTGAATCCTCTCTGTATCGCGACTTCTCCTTCATGACCTTGCGCGTTTGCGATGTGAATTTATCGCAGTTTTGATTCCACCATTTGTGAAATTTTCTGGCTCGCACATGCGCAATGCATCTGCTCCACCGGAGGGCGGTGCCGGAGCTCCCCGTGGGTGGCGCTGGCCCAACCCCACGGGGAAGGCCAGGAGTCTCGCTGTCCCCTGTTACTCTGACCCCCCCCGCGGGCGCGTGTTACTGTTTCCATGGCTACAGGTGGGGAAGGGCAGTGCCGCAGGAAAGTGGGGCCACGGCAGCCAGCGGGACATGTTCACTCCGCTGCCGCAGCTGAACCACCCCCGCCCCGTGTGGGGCGGGTGGCGCGGGGCAGGCGGCGTGGGATGGTCGGCGGGCATATGGGCTGGGGAGAGGGCGGGAGCAGCGGCATGGGGTTTGGTCACGGCGGACCTGCGGATTCTCGGAGTTGGGAGGGAGGGTCTCCCGAGTCAGAGTGGGCTCAGAAACGGTTCCCTTAGCTTCCCCGTGCTCAGAGAGTCTGAGGGGTGAAGCCCTCGGAGCCCTCCGGAGTTCCAGGGGGTGGGGCAATGGGCATGGCCTGCATGCATATTAGCGACTGCAGTTCTTTGCGAGGTTAGGCTTTCGCGACAGCATTGGCCCGTCCCTTTCCTTGCGATGGAGGAGGTATAACTGTATTGTGTAATAATTTGGGCTAGAAGGAATTTTTGGTGGTCATCTCATTCACCTTGCTGCTCAAAACAAGGTCATTCAAATACACGCCTGAGCAATTGCAGGACACATTAAGTTGCATTTCATGGTCATGAATGTGTCTTAGCCCTTTGGAAGTGAATGGATTGTTATTTATGCAGTTGCCTTTGGTATTGAGAAATAGTAAGCTTGTTTGGCTCATTGTTCAATAGTAGGGAATCCACCAGCAAAACATTTAATTTAGGGACTTCTTTCCTTGAACCTTATAGAGAGGATTAGAGCCAAATTCTATTACCCTCTCTATTAATTTTGCTGCTGTAAGGAAACAATAGATTACCAAGATGCAGGTGTAATGGCTGAGAAGCAGGAGGAAATGCTACAACATTTAGTAAATGCATTTTTTTTGCTGCAGATAACTACTTGATGTTATTGGGCAGCAGCATGCAGTGCTTTCTATCTCCAAAACTTGTACTTCCCAATTATCGGTGGATATGTGGAGGCAGGAAGTGGTTCCTTACAAACTGCTTGACCTTGTGATGTATTTGAGTGTGCATGTCATTTGATCCTGTAAATATTGCATTGCATACAAAATAGAAATACAAATTGTCTAGTGTTGTCATAAACCAAAAGAAAAGTCATTTCATCTTTCAAATGCAGCTAATTCTCTTTTAGGACCTTTTCTATCATTTTTACTCTGAAGTTCCTAGGGGACAAGTAATACATTCCATTCACTGCAGGCTTTGGAGCTTCTTGAAGAATGCTTGACTATTGTTTAAAATATTCCTACTATTTGCACCTGAAAGTAGCATAAACGTAGCAGATTTCATTTGCTTGGTGTTGGTTATAACTGAGAAGCCCTTGAAGTATGAAAGGATAAACTAGAATGCTAACCAGTGAGGGCCTTCCTCCCTGGAAATGTGGTAAGAGGAAAGCATAAAAGCAGTCTCTTAGGATATTGCTTAGGCTTGATCATTACTGAGTGTGTGGAAAGTCATAAGAGAGTCACTGAAATTCATGGGAAGGAAGAATTACCTTTGCTCGTAGTCTCTTGCTCTACAGCAAGAAGGTACAGAACTATGTTTTATATGTAGTGGTATGCTGGGTTTTTTCCTACTTGGTAAAGTTACTTAGTTTCACTCTGAAATAACCTTCCAGTGTGAACACTGTTCTGGAGTTACAGCTTGGTTGTGGAGTAATTTCTTGGTTCATGGAGCAGTTTGTGATACTGGAACAGCCATAATACAGAAAGCCTTGCAGATCTTCTATAGCTGTGGGTTTGGGCACATCAGGAGGGTTTATTGCCTAAAGGTTGGTAATAAATTTCAAATTCTGCTTATGTTGCACTAGCGTTATTTGGCTAATACCTCATTATGGTGACAGGGTAGATGAAACCTCCTTATTTATGTGCTGTGATGCTGTAACTCCTTCTGTAATCCTTGTATTCTGACATTGAGCAGAGAGGATGGAGTTGCTATGCGCGAGGAGCAGTGGTATATAAACTCTGTGCTTCAAGCATAGAAGTGCCGTTGTTGCTAATTCAACTTGTGTATTTTTGCATAACATTAAAGAGTTAACCTGTTAATTACTGACAAGAACGCTGTGGGCTTGTGTTAAGTGCTGGCTATATCAGAGCTATTGTCCTATGTAGGTATAGACATGGCCTATTTGATGCTGCTTGTTTCAGTGAGGTTTTTAATATCTTTGTTCCTGTGACTTACTAAACAGACACTTCCTAAAACTTTCATGGGGTCTCATTGCCTTTACAATTTACTTGTTCTTTCACTTTGGGCCTGTGAGGAAATGACTGTATACACCAGAGGAGTGGGCTGGGTGAGCTTATCAATGTATTTTTTCCTCAGTTTACTTTAGTATCTCAAGTAAAGAAGCTCTAACAGTGTTTTCTTTCTAACTGTTCTTGTACATAGACTAGTTCCTTAAAGTTTTCCAAGTTAAATGCAGCATCCTACTTCATTCTTGCATTCTGCATCTCAAAAGTGAGTTATTCTTCCTGGTGTTTGTTTGATGGCAACAGGTTAGGTAACAGGTTTGGCTAGGTTAGGTAATAGGTGATAGGTTGGACTCGATGATCTCTAAGGTCTTTTCCAACCTTACTGATTCTGTGATTCTGTGATTTGTGGCACAAATTGCATTCCCATAAAACGAAGAAGTTTCTTGCTTAATGTGTGCTGCTGAAACTGAACTTGGATGTGAATTTAGTGTACTGACTCTTGGCAGAAGCTTGAGCATGTGCTTCTGCTGGATGATATGAGGATTCATTAGGACAATGCTATATATAAGGCTTTAAAGTTTTTTATTTACCCCAAAGGATCGCAAAAAAACCAGGAAAAGCATAACCTAAAAAGATACAGTGAGGCTGAAAGGAAAGTTGAGGTCAACTAATTTCGATTATTGGATGCCTTTGAGGTATTTATTTATTTCTAAGACTACCGCTTTGAGGCAGACAGTCTCATAAGAGCCTGATGGTTTGTACCTTAAGCTCAGTGGTACTACTGACTTCTGAGATCTTTTAGCAAAAATCAGAAGTCTGGCATTTTTTCGTTTTGAAACCTTACCAGTACTTTGGCAAAAAGAAATGCATTATAGAATATTCCACCACTGGAGTTACTAATCTTTTCCAGACTGATTTGGTGACATCTTTGTCATATCCTTTTCTCTCTTCCTTAATGCTCCCAAATTTGGTTAAAATCAAGGACTGTTTTTCTGAAATAAACATCCTAGACATGTGACAGCAGTTAATGTTTAAATTTTGAGGATATGAAACAAGTCTCTGAATTCATTTTATTTCATATTGGTGTAGTAGAAAGTTGGTGAAGTATTGGTAAATACTTTAAATATTGGTAAAGTAGAACTTCTAGTGCAATTTAATTATCCTGAAGATCAATTGAAAGTCAACTTTTAACGTATCTTAAGTTGGGCTTACTTAACTGCCAGTGTGCAGCTGCTGCTTCCCTAGAGTATATACCTAAAAGCACGAATATTAGAATTCTAGAATGTTCCTTAGAGTAAAGAAAATGTATCTGTAGTTCATACTTGTTTGTAATGTCTGTGTTTTTGTACAGTAACATTTTGCAAGTCTACAACTGTTCTAATTCAGCATGTGCTTCCTGTATTAAAATGCATAGAAACACTTGTAAATTTGGTAACAAATGAGTGGTAAGCCTTTCTTCCAGTTTTAATGACACAATTTGCAGAGTTGGAAGGTACCCACAAGAGACATTGAGTCCAAATCCTGGCCCTGCACAGGCTTATTCCCAGGAGTCACACCATATGCCCAAGAATATTGTCCAAATGCTTTTTGAACTCTAGCAGTCTTGGTACTGTGACTACTTCCTTGGGCAGCCTGTTCCAGTGTCTAAAAAAAAAAAATTAGATAGCTCAGTAAAGTGTTAGTTCTAACTGTTGTACGAAGACCTATTTTGCTGAATACAGTGATCCCCCGTTACTCGTGGGCTGTTGGGTCTGGCCCTCTTCACGCGAGTCCTGGAATCCGTGAAGATAGCGAACCCACTACGTAGTCAAGTACACCATGCCTGTAGCCATGCTCCCTCCCCTAATAAGGTCTGGAGGACGGTCCTGAGAGCTCCCCCCAATCTCACATACAGACACACACAATGACAGCCCCGTCACCCCATCTTGTAGCCCAGCAGAGGACAATATCAGCCGTGCAAAAACACACATTTACACTAAACTCATCTTGGCCGCGCCACGGTGGCTCCCAATTTACAGGACCAATTTACATAATCCTGAGCAGACTGGGTTCACGGTAGGTTCTGCGCTCATGCCAGGTCCCACAACTCGCTGGAAAACCAGCAGCGACTAATCAGATCCTGCAAATTATGGATCGCGACTACGCGGAGGGTCACTGTATATTAAAATTATTTTTCCGCTTCATTAGTAAAATGGAGCGTTGTATGGCTGAACAGGGAAGTATTAGGATTCAGGACTTGAGGTCTTAGTAACACTCTCCTCACTGCAACTTTAAATGAGTTGCTCTCAATGGATCATTTATTAGTCTAATTTTGATAGTTCATGTGAAACTTTTTCTTGATGCTGTACCATCACAGCTCAAACTTACAGCAGTTGCAGGAAGTCTTATCTTGGTTTCTGACTTGCAAAACAAAAGTAATACATAAATTATGTATAAATACAGTAATACCTTGCTCATTCGTGCTTTCCTATTCGTGGCTTCAGGGATTTGCGGATTCACAGGGCTTCTTAGTCAATGCGTGCACAGTACTTGCATATTCACACTTCCGGGTTTGCGTATTCACGGCTTTTCCCCGTGTTTCACGAACATGTTTTTGCCTTATTTGTGGTTTTCCTCACCATTTGTGGTCGCATATTCACATATTCATGCCTTTTGCCACATTTCACAGTCGCGGATTCGGTTTTCCTTGCAATTTACACTTCTGAGTTTGTGGTATTCACGGTTTTCCTCGCGGTTGCGGATTCGTGGGTTCTTTTGACACGAACCTAATTAGCGGGTTGGATGATTCGTGGGCCCCGCGGGAGACCCATAATCTGCGAATACAGGGGTAAGACTATATAAAAACAATATGTTCCCCCAAAAGCTTACTGGATGAGAAACTTGCTAACCTCCTTGTGTTTGAGTCTTAGTTTCTCAGACTTTTGTAGCAGTCCATGGTTAGCTTGACTAGTCACATATCTGGTGCAAGAAACCACAGGGCATTGAAGAGCAGGATAAGTACTAGGAGGTCTTTTGCGTTTTGCCTAAAAAGTAACTTGAACCCAAACAGTTTTCACCCGTTAGTTGATACTGATATTAATGTGTGCTTTGTTGCTCCAAGTGCAAGTCACAACCTGACTGTCTTCTGCAGTGATTTGCTAATACCAGTTTCTTTTATCTGCTTAACCTCTGGAGTTTGTTTGGCCACTTCCTCTGAAACACAGGCAAGAAGCAGTTGAGTGGGTGGGGTACTACTGCTGTGCTGACAAATGCAGCTGCTCAACACAAGCATAACTTCTTCACATTACAGTACAAAAAGGAAGGCCAGAATGTAACCAGCTACTGTAATGAGACTCTACCAGGATGGGTGCATGATGTACTTGGCCGCAACTGGGCTTGTTTCATTGGACAGAAGATTTCCTCATCTGCCTCAGATGTTCACATAAATGAGCTGCCTCTCCAGAAGCCCCAGGGAAGGTAAAAAATAGATAAGTAACCTTGTAGTGGAATAAAAAGTTTCACAAATGTGCTTCAGTTTTTAGTAAAACCATGATGATCAATTGTGTTACTGAGGGCAAAGTTAATACCAGTTATAACACTGGAAATAGACCAGAATGCACAAAAATGGAGTGTGTGCCTGTTGCATCACAGTTTCTCCTTCAGTCTGTGGTGAAGCCCAATTACAAAACAGGCATGTCTAAGGGGGATTATTATGTCTAGTCAGTCTCAAGTTTTAGAAACCTTGCCTTGATCCAGAATTTCCATTTTTCTTTACCAATACCTACCGCAAGACACTTTCAGTGTTAGTCTTTTACATATTGAGTTTAGAGAACACCTTCACTTTTCAATCAATCTTTCTCCTACTGTTTTATTTGGTTGGTTTTGTTTGCAGACTTTCAAGCAGACGTTATGTGCACAACTCTGACTTCGTCAATGCTATCAATGCTCACCAGAAGTCATGGAGAGCAGCAAGATACAAGGAATATGAGCACTTTGCCCTAGAGGAGCTAACTAGAAGAGCTGGGGGTCCTAATTCCAGAGCTTCAAGGTAGTAAGACCTTTTGTTTTGCCATTAAACCCTACTGCTGCTGAGGGTCTGCATGTATTTGACCTGGCTCTTCATGGCTGTGTTTCAGCTGTAGGTCACATATTGAAGTTACAAGGCCTTTCAGCTCATAGTCATGGGATGTCAACCTGTTTTTCATTTGAATGATTATTCTTAGCATCTGTTGACTCAAAAGGTTGAGAGAGACAAAAAGGGTCATCTACCTTTTAATTTTGCCCAGTAACTTGCTGCTGAATTCATATGTGCAGGGAATAAGTGAGAACAGTCTCAGTTGTCGTTTCACTCTCGTGTCTGCTCATCAGCTGCTTTCCATAGTCAGGAGTTTCTGCTTGTACTTCATCCTAGTTCTGCTAGTTCATAATTGCAATTAAAAACCAGTGAACTTCGCTCTGTTGCTAAACATAAATATTAAAAATTTGACATTACTGGTTACTTTGATAATTTGACATGCCTTTGACAGCATTTGTCTAACAGGAGTAGGGTGTCTCAGTGAAGAAACATGGAAGTAGCCCTAAGAATGCCTTCAGGGCCTTGCAGATCACTTAGAGAGTGGTAATGGGGATGGGTTCATCATCCTCTGCATTAATTTGAGAACTAGAGTTCTCTGATCTAAAGATTCCCTTCTTTACAGCTGTTCTACCTTCTTTGTTTCACTTTTTCTACTCCTGTGTCGTGGTTTGACCCTGGCTGGATGCCAGAGACCCACCCCAACTTCTCCTGAAGGAGAAAACTAAAAAAAAAAAAAAACAAACTGGAAAATAAAACTGGAAAATAAAATAAAACTGGTCACAGGCAAAAGAAGCAAGGCAAAACTATAAA
>WEKX01007493.1:105831-118509 GCA_013390025.1 Pitta sordida
TAACCTTGAAGGCCCTGGCAGCACGGAAAGCTTAGGCAAGAACTGAGCTGTTAACCCCCTCGCTACCAGAGCAGCAGAAAAACCCCTAAACCATAACATCCTGGTATTCCAGTAAGTAGGAATGCTACTTGTCAAAACTGTGGCAATTTGTATGTTTGTAGAAGGAGGTTCTACTATATACTAAAACTGCTGACTTGTTTGGGAGTATTATGCACAGTATAATGATTTCCTTATATAGACACAAGTCATCTTGTAGATCATCTTAAATACCGTAACCTATTTGGTTACAGTGACCTGTTGAAACCATACAGTGTCATGGGAGTATTTGGTTGACCCTCTGCTGCTTTCGGAACAGATTCCAGTGTCGTATTTGTGAATGGCACCTAAAGACAAGCATTGAGTTATGTGAAAGCTGAATGAAGGAAGCTCTTGTCTTGCTGATATATGAACATCACTTGGCTGCAAGTGGTAAATGAGGAAAGTAACATTCAATAACTCAATGTTCACAGTAAAAACTTGCTCCAGAGGTTTCTCTGGAACAAATGATGCTGCAGATAGTGAAGTGTTGATAAGCCATGTCTGTCTGCAGTTAAACAGTCTGTACTGGCTGTCAGTGCCTGCTGCCAAGGCAAGGTGCCTTCTGCAGTCAGATATTCTATATATCTTGTGTCATGTTTTGACCTTGGCTGGGTGCCAGAGATACACCCACAACCTCTCCCGGAGGGAAAAAAACTGGGAAAGAGTTTCATCACAGGCAGAACAAGGCAAGCTACGAGTGAGGAATATAAAGGATTTATTTATCAACTAACAAGATCAGAGCTTAATGTGAGAAGCATCATTTAAAGGCAACCTTTTNCTGGGCTCTCAGACATCTGCAGCTTTGCAGCATGATCCTCCATCTTCAGTGTAGCCTCAGGTGGATTCTGCACCTCTGGTTTCTCTATTCCATAGGTTTGCAGTCAGACAGTCTGCTTCACTATGGTCCATTCTACAAGCAGCAGCAAGACGCCTGGAACCCTTCCTACCCCTCCTCTGGCTCGCCTGTCCTTGCCTTCATAGCTTCTCATGGGCTCCTCTCCGGCCATCTACTTTCTGTTACTACTTTTTTCCTTCTCAGATATGTTATTCACAGAGGCATCTCTATCTTTGTCTGCTCCATGACCTTGGTGTCCATGGCAGCGACAGAGGCCCAGGCAGGAGCTGTTAGCCCCCCTTGCTGCCAGAGGAAAAAAAACTATCTAAACCAGGACACCTTGTGATAGCAGGAGTGTAAAATAGCTATTGTAGAACTGTGTTGCTACAGTCTCTGAGAGTTACCTCAGCACTTCAGATTAGTACAAAAGTATTTAACCTCAGCAGCTTGTGGAAGTTAAGGAAACTTCCCTGTTTGGCCATCAAGGAGCCACTCTGGCAGTCTCACTCACATCACCTGAGCTGGGACCAATGTCCCTTCACAGATACCCCTAATGTAACGAAAATCAGTTCTGGACTCAAAGTTGGCTTGCAAACTACAAAAAGATTTGTTTTTGGCCTCAGGAACAAGGAGAAAGCACCTTTGAAACAGCAGGGTGTCCCCTTGCCTCCCTAGTGCCAAAATGGCCAAAAGGCCCTGCCCCAGCTTTGTCACCTGTATATGTGCATTTGCCTAATACATGTGCATATATACATGAATACATATCCCATCACCATTTTGTCATACATTTACACTTTGCTTTAAGCCTTCTTAACCAGCTCTGATGTTTTACATTCCTTTGCAACCTGTTTTGACTAAAACTGTTCTGTTTATCATTCTGTGCTGGAAAACTAGAAATTTTGCCTTTATGTTGAGCCATAAATTTCAGGCCTGGCAAATGCCTTTAACACCTACTAATTCTGAATCCAAGTCTTCTAGCTATTTCACTAAAATCTCTAAATTTCTAAACCTCCAAATTCTATCTATCTCACTGAAATCTGTGGATTTCTAAATCCTCAAATTGCCTCATACTCGCACAGTCAGACCAGGTTTTTCCTTACTGGCTTGACCCCAGGTTTCCCATAGCAGAGTCACAGATGTCCTGTTCCTTAATTTAATCTTGATGAAATAACAAAATAACAGTTTGTGCGGGGTACCTCCAAGGAGGGACCCTGAAAAAAAGGAAACTGGGCATTTATACCCTTATAGCCCAACCGCCTGAAAGTCTGGAATCCTTGGCTCCTGCCATGTGTGAGTGTCTGGTCACCTGAATGAGCCACAGGTCCCCATGCCCTTGGCTATGCCAAGAGTTGACAGTTCACAGCCTCTTGCCCGGAGCTCTCACCACCCCGAGCTCAATCTGCAGCTGCACACCCAGCTACCTGCGCTGAATGTATTCCTCAGCAGTGGATAGTTCATAATACAGTTCCCTAAGGGACCATTTGGAGTAGGTTTTGCATCCTGCTGAAACTAATCTTTTCAGATTGACATCGACTCAGTCGAGATAGAGACTATTGCAAATTGCATAGTGTGAAGTAAGTCCAATTAGTAGAAAGCAAAAGATAAAAAGTGAGTGTTATGTAATTGTTTCCTTGTCTAAAGTGTGATGTGTTTCTCAAAAGCATTTCTTCTCTTCAGACCAAAGCCTGCACCTCTAACACCTGAGTTACTCAAAAAGGTTTCAAGTTTACCAGAATCCTGGGACTGGAGAAATGTGAATGGTGTCAATTATGTCAGCCCTGTTCGGAATCAAGGTAAAAATAAGTAAAGAAAAGCACTGAATTAAATGCTCTAAAGCTCTTTTGGTGTACTCTGTAAGTTGCTTTTAGCAAGAAGGTTTTGTCTAGTGTCTTGCAGATGACAGATTGCACCTTTACTGTGAATAAACTTGTGAAAACTGGGTGAAGTCCTGGCTAACAACACTGTGCCAGAATAGGTGCCGACTTACCGAGCCAGTAGTGTAACTTCCTGGAGTTGAAAGCCAATTACCACAGAACTAGCAAGTTTTGTCCAAACAATCTCAGTCATGGTTTGCCATACATTCACTGAACAGATGTACATCTAACTGTTTGCTAATTCCACCTCATGGCAAATTATCATGTAGCTTTAATGAATAAACGCATTGTTGATGCTGCCTCCAAATCTTACCACCTTAATAAATTCAGGAGTTACTTAAGTGGCTAGTTGCAAGAGGGGGCATTAGTCACTATGAAAAGTTGGAACGCTGATAAACATAGAATACTGCGGTTTTTTTATTTGCCTTGTGATCGAGGATTATTTAATTCAAAGTAGGATTGAAAGGATACCATGCTAGTATTTGCCTATCCTATAGGGAGTGCTTTTATAGGACTGTGGTGTGAGACACCTGAGATAGTTACATAATGAAAGCTCCAAGTGCACTCTGTTACAGTGTCCCTTCCATGCACCACCATTTCCAAATAAACTTGCATCTACTGGTAGCTATCTACTTACAACTTTTTTTTGAGAAGGGAACATAACATTAGCATGGTGGGGAGGGATTGACTTAAATCACTGATCCCTCATTCATGGCTTAGTTCTCCTGCCAGATTTGACCAGCTCGTCTCCTTGTAGCAGAGTAAGCATGGGGAGGCTTGTGGGAGTTCTAGCTTGCAAGCCGATACCTGGCATTAGTGGAAGATGAAAACAGGAAATTGTCATTCCATGTGTGTGTGAGTCCTGTACTTTGTCCTGGTGTGAACTGTGAATATCCCAAGGGCTCTTTTACTTTCCATACAATTGAACACTTAGTTCCAAACTTACGGTTGCTTCAGAGTTTCTGTAAATGAGAACTGGTCTGTTGTTTCAAATAATAAAGCTTCCTACACTTCCCCATAAGCTGAGAGTGTGTTAAATGTCTGGAATATGCATTCTGATCCATCAAATTAGAATTTTAGCTTTCAGGTTTACAATGGAAAGCCTACACAAACAAAACCTCCAAAAGAGGTCATTCTGTGGGTCTGATAAATCCCACTGGGATAGTAGGAGAGAAATGTAGAAGCCACTTGTCTCAGGTTGGCATGATATAGTCTTTGGACTGAAATGGTTGTGTGAATTGTACTTTTTAGTTTTGCACACAAGATGCAGCAACTTGTTTAGTGTGGCCCATCTTGGATGCTGTGACTGTACAGTGAGTGGGAGGTTTCTTTCACTGCTTAACATTGCCCTGCTGGGCAAGGAGTGTTCATGTTCAGGCTGATTTTGCCCCTTCAGAGATAAGTCTAACTGAAGGAAGGTGCAATTTTACAAAATCTTGTTTTTGTAGTAGCTCTGCAATATTTAACTTTCCCACTGTCAGGAAATAAAAGGAAATCATGCACCTTGGTGACAATCAGTAGATAAAACAGGACCTCATCCAAGTAATTGTTCTTCCCTGTGATGCTTATCATTCCACTTCCAAAGGTCTTTAATATGTGAAAGGAAGGTCCTAGGGAATGAAAAGGCCTAAAGCTA
Organism: Pitta sordida; assembly: GCA_013390025.1. Taxonomy (NCBI): domain Eukaryota; kingdom Metazoa; phylum Chordata; class Aves; order Passeriformes; family Pittidae; genus Pitta; species Pitta sordida. The sequence continues at coordinate 110,255 of WEKX01007493.1, forward strand.
AAAGCAATACTAAATTTTGATGCAAAAGTAAGGAGCCTTAATTCTCCTCCAGGAAACCGAAGGGAAATTAAGGTGCCTCTGAAAAGCCAGTGTAAAATAACATGCCCTTGGGAAGCAAGGGGAGCTGGGATGAATCCACTATATCAAACTTGCTATTTATACCACCAGTCTCTGAAAATTCAATCATTTTAGGGGTAGCTGTAGAGTTAGAATATTTTTTCAACTGGAAATTATAGGCCTAAATAATCCATTGGTAGGTTGAAATAGGAACCGTATTGTGAGCATTCACTTCATATATGTTCATTGCCCCTTAGCATCTGTGCTCCATAAAGGATTATAGTCTGAGGCAGCAGATTTAGCTTTCTCAGCCCTGCTAGTGTAGTCATTGTAGCTTTATTCTGAAGGAATAATATCTTAGGGTTAGCTCTTAAATGGTACTGCTGAAAAACACTGAAGAGCAGTATGTTGTTTCTTACTCTTGAATAAGCTCAGTGTTCCCTCAGAAGTTGTTAGAAGTGGTATTTAAATTATATGCTTAAAGCCTAAATGTAGATTTAAAGTTCTTGGTCCACCTGATCACATCTGGCAGGTTTTGACTCTTCTCAGTGGACTCAAGGAATTAGTTGTACCTGTTTGTAGGTGACTAGTCTTGTTTGTTACTGACTGGTCTTCATGGTTCCTTTTTCTCCCCTCCTAAGGCTCATGTGGCAGCTGTTACGCATTTTCCTCCATGGCTATGTTGGAAGCAAGAATACGTATCCTTACAAACAACACTCAGAAACCGATCTTTAGTCCCCAGCAAGTTGTGTCTTGCAGCCAGTATTCTCAGGGTAAGTAGGCTGGTGTATACAAAGGTAACTTTCAGGTAATGGATGATAATCCTGCAGAAGGAGATTTTATATTAAAAACTTCCATGCTTTCCCCATCACACAAAATTTAGCTTTTTCATAAAGTATTTAGAAGGCTATATATACTTTATGGTATGTATTCTTTTTCTTTTTTTCTTTTCCCCCAAAGATGGCAGAAAAAAATTCCAGAGTTATCAGTCCACCTCATTGTGGTGATGGGATTGAATCAGGAGTCTCATGCTCAGGATGTTACTAGGTTCTAGGTATATCCACCTGTGAAATGGATAATGTCTAAGGAACAGGGTTCAAAATGTAGCTAAACTGCAATGTATACGTAGAAAGAATGGGACTAAATATTCTCTCAATACCACATTCAGAGGGAAGAGGAGCATACAGGGAGTGGAAGATGAGTCAAACCAATAATTCAAGCTTTCTAGAGGACTGTATGCTTGTTAGGACAGGTTTTTGTACTACATGTAACTAACTGCTCTTCCGATGGGGATTGTCAGGAGGACTTGTATGAGAAAGGGGCCCATTTATTAGTATTCCCAGTGTAGCTCCCACAGATGGAAATTTTGCCTTGTGTGTTTCAAGTTAGCTATAGCTAACTAGAATATTAGAATTACCTGTGTCTTTGCAGTGTGTATTCAATACTGTTTTTCAAACTATTCCACAATATATAAGTAGGACAGTCTCCCACCTCAAATAACTTCCCAAGGGAATAAGCACATACATTTTTTGTTGTTGTTGTTTAGGTTGCGATGGTGGCTTCCCCTATCTCATTGCTGGAAAGTATGTCCAAGACTTCGGTGTGGTGGAAGAGGACTGCTTCCCTTACACCGCTCAGGATTCTCCATGCCTCTTCAAGCGCAGCTGTTACCACTACTACACTTCTGAGTACCACTATGTTGGTGGTTTCTATGGAGGCTGCAATGAAGCCCTGATGAAACTTGAGCTTGTTCTGCATGGGCCAATGGCTGTTGCATTTGAGGTTTATGATGATTTCATGCTTTATAAAGAGGGCATCTACCATCACACTGGGCTGCAGGATGGCTTAAATCCTTTTGAACTGACCAATCATGCTGTCTTGCTGGTGGGCTATGGTACAGACCCAGAAAGCGGTGAGAAATTCTGGATTGTGAAGAACAGCTGGGGCACCTCATGGGGAGAAGATGGTTACTTCAGAATTCGCCGTGGCACTGATGAATGTGCAATTGAAAGCATTGCAGTGGCTGCAACTCCTATTCCCAAATTATAAATGTAGAGGTCTTCATCCAGTGCCTTGTTGTGAGCCATAAGAACTGATCATTGAGGACTGTGATTAAGAACTGTCCCCTAGCTTGAACAGGGCAGCTTTAATGAATTTTTCAGAATAGAGCAGTTTCCTTATTTGACAGGATGAGCACTGTTAATTCTGCTCCATGCACTGAAGGCTTCCTCTTGTGTCTGATGGTAGATCAGCTAGAATGGCTGTTTTGGTAGCGGTGGTGATTAGTTTTTCATGACTGGATGTACATCTTCAGTTACCAGTTGCATTTTTTCCATGGACAACATTGACCTTCAGCTATGGTAATCTGTAACTGCTTTGAAAGGACATTGTAGTGCCTTATTTCTCAGAAATCAGGAGGTCACTGCGCTTCAGAACATAAGTATGTATTGGGAAGGGAATGGACAATCATGCTGATTAAAAGGAAATTTTAAAGCTTTAAGTGTCCTGCAAAAACTGCATGTCAGAAACTTATGAGAATAAAAATCAATTTTACGTTTTAGGCTAAATGTTACTAAATGTTCCAATTCTGAATTTTATTGCTGTGCTTTGCGATTGATCATTTAAGATTTCAATAAAAATTGCCCCAATCCTATAGAGTTTGTGCTTGTGGAAGAAGTTGCTTCTTTGGTGACCAGTCGCTGTAAGTTTTGAGTTTCCTGTCACGAACTTTTTACTTTAGCAGGATCTAAACTGATGGGATAGCGAGGGTGAGGGGAGAGGAACTGATAGTTTTACAGCTGAAGCTGAGGTACCACAGCAGCTTCAAGAAAGTTTCCGAGTAGTCCTTGCAGTGGATATGGGATATTGAGTAAATTTGCCAATTACCTAGTAATCCTACTTAAGACCTTTCTGTTAATCTGTTGCCCTAATTCTTTCAAATATCCAAGGTGGAAAAATAAGAGTTGTGAAAAATAGAGGGTGAATTGCAACACTTGGAACTAACCATTTTTGAGCAACAAAATACTTGGCTAATGCATCTCTGGTCATTGCTGTTCTCCGCCTGAGTAAACAAGAGCGGCATACAGTTGAGTGCCTGTTTCAATGCTACAAGATGACTTAGTAACCTGTTAAAATGTGACCAAGGTTCTTAGTAGTTTTTTTGTACAAGATACACTTTCATGTGTGTCTTTTTCATGAGTAGGGAAATTTATAAAATACAGAAAAATGGAAAAGTTGCCTGTAATCAAATAGATCCTGTTTAACTTAAGAAGTAAAACTCCCTTTTACTTTGGTAGCAGAATTTCGTGAGAACTGGACTCTACTTTGCTCAGCTTGAGGAACAGGGGCAGGATAGATTCATGGGTTTGGCTTTCTCTTCTTCAACCCCCTGCCAAAAAATACCAAGTGTTTGGAAATTCAGAACTTATATTTTCCAGAATTGGATCAAGGACTTCTGAAATAGCTGATATTGTGCATTGGATTGTTTTACCTAAAGGATTTGGGGAGCAAGGGGAAGAGCATGGCTCTGGTTCTTTCCCACTTGGATTATTTTGTATTACTGGAAAACTGAGTGTACTGTTGAGGAGTTAATTCCTTGCAGAAAATGTTTGGCTTTGTGTGGGTGACCTACAGATTTGTCCTTCCACCTATGGGTCACTGGTTTCACTATACAGATAATGCATTTTTACTATCTTGTTCAGAAGTGTTAGCTCTTAATGAGCAGGTATTTTCATGAAGTTACGGCTTTGAGTGCACTAGGCTCTTGGATTTCTTTAATAGCTGTAGCACATGGGGTTAATTTGAGAAGGCGGCTATAAAAGATAGGTATTTACAGTTATACCCTCTCATTTTTGAGGAGCAGGTCAGGTCATGGGCCTCGCAAAAAGCCAAACTCACAAAGAAGTGCAGGTTGTTAGTATGCATGGAGTCCACGCTCGTTGCCCCACCCCCTGGCGCTCTGGAGTGCTGCAGACACTTTTCTGCTTCTCCCCTCGGGCTCTCTGAGCACAGGGGAGCGAAGGGAACCATTTCTGAGACCCCTCTGACTCAGGAGGCCCCCCCTCCCCTGAGAATCTATGGGCTTCTCTGGGCTGCTGCAACCATGGTACCACAGCCCAAACCCCGTGCCACTTCCTGCCCCCAACCCTAGTGATTGTGCCGTGGGGGATGCCAGCGCGGGGGCTGCTGGCCCGGGCACAATCACTGGGGTCAGGGTGGGGGGTGGAAGCGGCGCGGGATTTGGGCTGTGGCAGCAACCGCAGCAGCCTGGAGAAGTCCACAGGGTGGGAGGATCGGGTCGGTATCGGAGTTTCTTTAACATCCACCAGTCCCAGGAGAGGCAGTGCTGCCCATACAGTCCCAGAGGGTGGGGGAACAGAAGCCTCCTCCTGGCGCAGTGACAGCTGCCCCTTCCCAGCACACAGCGCTTGCCCCACCTCGCTTCACTTTCGTGGGGCAGTTTCCTGGGACGGGGGCACAGTGCCACCATTGCAATCTGCCTCCCCGCAGGGCAGGGTGGGTACCACCCCTCGGGCACAGCAGAGGCACTACGCATGCGTCAGCCAGCTAAACTCACAAATGGTTGAATCAAAACTGCGAGAAAATTGCCTCGCAAATGGGTGGGGTCGTAATGCAGAGGTCGCAATGCACCAGGGACTCCTTGTAGTATTTTTCATCCATTAGGAAATCAACTTAATACCATTAAACTGTTGCTGATATTCATAGCACCACAAATAAAAAAAACACTTGCTATTCACCATGGCTTCTCTCATGTTAGCTGCAAGGGCTTTAAATACAGTGGTACCCCGGAATTCGCTGGGGGTCAGGTCTGGGCAGGTTCCGCGAGTTATGAAATCCGTGAAGATACCGAACACATGAATATTCAAGTACTCCCTGCCAGTAGCCACGCACTCCCCACTAATAAGGTCTGGAGGGGCAGTCCTGGGAGTGTGGCTCGCAGCGTAGCACCTCATTAAAACGGAAGAAGCACCCTTTGGTGCTTCCTGGCCGTGAAATCCGGTGTCCGGGACATTCTGCGCACATGTGTGGTCTCACAACTCACTGAAAATCCAATCGCAATTAATTGAATATGCAGATATGCGAGCCACGAATGTGCAGGGGATCACTGCAATCTGATACTTTCTTATCAATTCACAGTATCACAGTATTAGCAAGGTTGGAAGAGACCTTGGAGATCAAGTCCAACCTGTAACCCAACACCTACCCGTTGTCTAAACCATGGCACTACCCACAGGACCATCCAGTCCAACTCCCCACCAACTAGACCATGTCACTGAGATCCTCATCAAATCTCCTCCTAAACACCTCCAGGGATGGTGACTCCACCACCTCCCTGGGCAGACCATTCCAATGAGCGATCACTCTCTCTGAGAAAAACCTCTTCCTAACATCCAATCTAAAACTCCCATGGTGTAGTTTGAGGCTATGTCCTCTTGTTCTGGTGTTGTCAGCCTGAGAGAAGAGATCCACACCCACCTGGCGCCAACCTCCCCTCAGGTAGCTGTAAACAGCAATTCCCACGTCTATCTGTCACTGCTTGTGTGTGGCAGCTGTAGCAGTGCTACTGTGAAGATGAGAAATTTCTTTCTCATTGGTCTGTCACTGCCCCCAGAGACTGTCATCAGACATCCTTGTTTGCCTCTGTTTGACAGCGGTGTGCAAACATCCCTGTTTTCCATATTCCAGAGGAGTGTCAGTCAGCCTGATGGAGCTGGTATGTTGCCAGCATGACATACTTGGATTCTCAACTTTTATATGGGATTGTGGACTAAGTATAGGAAGTACATCCAGGGGCCACAAGCTGAAGACCAGCCAGAGCATTGACTTTCCACAGGCCAAAGGGGATGCAGTTTCAGGATCTGGTAAACCTTAGAAGTGAGGAGGTATATCTTTGTGATGGTACAGGATGTGACTTCACCCAGCTCAGAAGTTGAGGAACAGTTCTAAGCTTGGCTGTAAGGAGGATGGAGACTGGAAATGAACTACTGCCTACAAAATGGGGATGTAGTTTTCTGCAGCTTGCAGAAGTTTGTTTAGATTCCTTCTACCTATAAAAGATGTATTAGCTGAAGTAACTCAAAAAATGGGAAATGTGCTATCACTCAGGAGAATAACTGCAAAGTTGGGAAATAAGTCTTTCAGTGAACAAGTAGGTGTCCAATATATTTAACTTATCATGGAAGTTTAGTAGATAATGTCATGGCTGGTAAATACTGAGAGAGCAAACACAAGCAGTCATCAGCCTGGCAAACAAATAGTAAAAGTTTGGTGTTTTGAAAATTAATACAAAAGAGGACAAATAAGCCATAATTGTTTTGAAATGAGCATAATAGTTTCTTTAAAATTATCAAAGGCTGTGATGGAGTCTCTCTTACTAGAGTGGGGTGATTGTCTAGTTTGAGCACTGCTCTGACAGCAGAATTGCTCTGGGTATCCTACAACTGGCTTATGAAGGAGATGAGGCTGGATCATCGAGACTCCTTCCTTCTGGGTGACCTGAGAACTTGAAACACAATGTGATGTTAGACTTCCAAAGTTGTCAGTCTAACTTTGCAGCATGAAATTCATGTAAAGGAGCCACAGAGATTTTTTTCTATATTTGTTCAAGATGTTGAAATTAGAACTGAGTAATTTTAGAGTTGTGTTAGTTCAAGGGTCTTGGGAAACACTAGTGTGCACCAATGGAGTTTACTAAAATGGCAGGCTTGGGAGAATCTTATAGTTTGATAGGTGTTTTTTGTTGTTTGGGGTTTTTTTAATGATCTAAACTGTACCTATTGCTTTCCTGTCCTTTGCTGGAGGCTTAAAACTAGTTTGTGAAATAGAGTTAGGAATATTGGGCACCGTTTAAAGGTTCTTCTAACATCAGACTTCCTGTGACCTCTGAAAATATTGTGTTTCTCAACTACTTTGATTAAGGTGTGATTTAAACAAGGCTGTAAATATTGTTAGTGGAGAATTTGCAATGATGTCAAATGGAGAATTTTGAAAATAGTTTCTTTCCTCAGTTTTTGTATTGTAAAAGGGACAAATGCAGTGGATTTTTTAATTTATTTTAGGAGACAAAAATGAAGATGGACAAAGTAAGGACTTTTTTAGTAGTTCCAGTCTACAAAAGAGCATCTTTTACCATGATTTTCAGTTTTTCATTCTTCCCTCTGAGGAAGAAAAATCATAGCATATTGGAATTTTTTCCCATCAAATCATTAATTTATTTTTAAAAGCCACTTCTAGTATGTGCTAAATATCTCATTAAAACATCAAAACTGTCATTGATTTTGCTTTCACCTCAATGGATGGCACTCACTTAACTCACCACGCCAAGGGACCACCACCGGAGGCTCACAGCAGCACCAGGGATGTATCGGGCACCAGACGCCGGTTTGAACTTGTGGGGCTTTTGGCCCAGGGACACCGAGCAGCCTCGTGGGCGCACCTTTGCATCCAGGGACTCGCCGCGCCAGGGGGCCACTGCCGGAGGCTCGCAGCAGCGCCGGGGATGTGCCAGACGCCAGTTTGAACTTGTGAGGCTTTTGGCCCGGGGATGCCCAGGCAGCCAAGTCTTCCCACCTGTGGGTACTTAAATCATTAACTCTCCTGGGAGCACAGCTATCAGGGCCACAGCAAACAGGGGCAAGGCAAACAGGGATGTTAACCACAGGGAGCTTGGGCAACTGCGGGGGGCTTGTAAATAAACAATCAAGAGGCAGTTAGCATGGCAGTTTGCGCAGGCAGGGCAAGCGGGCAGGGTAGCAGATGCTATCTTGGCAGGTACTGTCTCTCCTCCCCCGCCCCGTCAGTCATGGCCAGAACCAGACGGATGAAAGCCTCAGCCAAAGCCACAAGGGAGACTCAGACCCAAACTACCCCTGTGTGAGTGGATGTGGCTGTCCAGACTCCTGGCTGCAGGGAATGCCTGAGCCTGATTGTTGACCAGGAGGACAGCCTGAAAAACACCTGTGTCCAGTGTGAGCTGGTAAATGACCTGCTCTCCATGATAACAGAGCTAAAGGAAGAGGTGGAAAGGCTGAGAAATTATCAAGATACTGCAAGGGAAGTTGAATTGGGGGACAGTGTGCTCCCAACTTCTGGGGACTCTTGGGAGCCTGAGCATCCACAAGCACCTCACATTCCTTAGTGCGAGGTAGGACAAAGTAACCTCGAGGATGAGGGGGAGT
>WEKX01007497.1:0-23186 GCA_013390025.1 Pitta sordida
TCAGCCTGAAAGAAGAGGTCTACACCACCTGGCGGCAACCTCGTCTCAGGTAGTTGTAAACANCTCAGCTTGGTATCATCTGCAAACTTGCTGATGATGGATTCGATTCTCTCATCCATATCGTCAATAAAGATGTTGAACAGTGTCGTAGTCTTACAAACCTTTATTTTTAAGCAAAGCTTAAAGCTGGTTTTCTGGTCATGTTCTGGTCATGTTCTCAGCATCAAAATTTTTCAGGCCTTGTTAAAAATCAAAGTTACAAGTCTTGTAGAAATGCTGATAAATTCCTATATAACAAAGAGAATGTGTGTGTTTTAGTACTTCATTAATTTTGTTTTATAATTTTATTGCTTATTTCTATTTTTGAATTTATAGTCATGATCATAGCTTGTTAACCAGAAACAGAACAAGAAATATCCTATGCCAAAGGAAGATACTTAAAATTTAACATTGCCGTGAAAGATAAACTAAATATAAGATTGCTTAAGAGGGCAAAATAACATTAACAACCCCATGGGCTGAATAGGTGTCAAATTTTCTGCAGGAGAATCTTCTACACAAAGGAGAATCCCAGTGAAAGCAATGATTTGACCTTCGGGGAGGTTTTTCCAAGGAAAAAACACTAACATGAAGAAAACAGAAAGAATTAACATACTGCTGAAAGTAAACCTAACGGGTGGTAAGGCCAGAGCTCATTAGAAGCAGGAATAGAACTTTCTAGCAATGAATCAAAATTTACAAGCAGAATGAAGATTGCCATGAAGGGCCCAAAAGGGGAAAATATATAAGCTTCACCAGGTAGAATACAGAATCAGAAGCCAGAAAAGGGATGGTAACTTAAAGTGGTGTCAGAAAATGGGAATTTGCAATAATTGTCCTGGAGCAGCATTAACAGAAAAAATTCCCTTTGTCTAGGTTGGGTAAAAAAAAAAAGCTAATTTAGGTGTGAAATGAACGGAATCTTATAAAAGTGTCATATCTTAGAAAAGATAAGCAAAAAGAAATTGCAGGGCTAAGATGAAATGTGGATGCAATGAACCAAGAAACAGTCTGAATAACAATACTGTGCTGTCTGCATGCCCCAGCAACTAGCAACTAGCAGTTTCATTGTAGCTCCACAGACTATGCAGGAGCCGGAGGTTAAACCACCTGACTAGCTCCCTGCTCTTGTAACAATTTCATTTGCATCCATTCTTCTGTCATAAGAACTGCATAGAATTTAGTAGGTTAAAATCTGATGTCTGGGAGACAGCAAGAAAGGCATAGCTTTCACGCAGAATTACACAGAATTAACAAGTTTGGAAAAGACCATTGAGATCATCATTTTACAAGAACTATTCCAGTTTAAATGGGTTTATTTCTCTTTTCAGAAAACCCAAAGGTATATGTCTAATGAAGGTAAGAATACGGTTGGCCCTCTTCCTCTTCGCACTCCCTGTATTGCGGTTTCACATCTTAGTGGCATGATTTTTCAGCAATTTAGGAGCCCCTTTTCAGAACTGTGCGTGCATGACCTGGCACACATGAATATTCAATTAGGCAGTCATGAATATGCAAATCAACCTGCACAGCTGTGGCTGCAGCAGCAGCTCCACTGGTTCCCCCTCCTGGCACAGCTGCGACTCTGCCAATTCCCCCCGTCCCAGCATGGTTGCAGCTCCACCTCTTCCTCCCTCATTTCGGCATGGCTACCATGGCAACCGATACACACACAGAATCACACACAGAATATTATGAGTTGCAAGGGACCCACAAGGATCATCTAGTCCAACTCACCATCTAACACCTGTGCAGAGACCGAGAGCACATCCCAGAGCATAACACCAACCTAGATCCCTCACAGTCTAGCAGGCCACTCTGAGCCGGAAGGGGCCCAGAATCATCCAGCCCTACACCCCCCAGCTAGACCATGTCACTAAGCTCCTCGTCCAGTCTTCTCTTAAACACCTCCAGGGATGGCGACTCCACCACCTCCCTGGGCAGCCCATTCCAATATGCAATTACTTTCTCTGTGAAAAACCGCTTCCTAACGTTAAGATTGAACCTCCCCTGGCGTAGCTTGAGGCCGTGCCCTCTCGTTCTGGTGTCGTCAGCCTGGAAGAAGAGGTCTACACCCATCTGGCTACAACCTCCCTGCAGGTAGTTGCGATACACAGCATTACAGTGCCAAAACAGTGCTGGGGAGCCATCTGAAGGTGTGGGGCAAATTTGCATATTAATGAGCTGACATTCTATGTGGAAGTCAGGCTTCATGGGACACGAATAAGACCATGGTACCATGGTACAGGAGACCTGACTGTATATATTACAGTATCACGGTATCACAGTATTGGCAAGGTTGGAAGAGACATTGGAGATCAAGTCCAACCCATAATTCAACAGCAGCTTGTCCTCTAAACCATGTCACTAAGTACCTCATCCTCTTAAACACCTCCAGGCACAGTGACTCCACCATTTCCCTGAGCAGCCCATTCCAATGGAAAATCACCCTTTCAGTGAAGAATTTCTTCCTAATATCAAGCATAGACCTCCCCTGATGGAGCTTGAGACTGTGTCCTCTTGCTCTGTTGCCAGTTGCCTGGAAATATTTTTATACTAAAACAATAAATGGCAAGGCAAAATTTTATGACAATATTCATCAAAATAAAATGTTACATAATTTTGGTTTTATAGTCTGATCATTCCAAACCCATTAATCTCCTGTTCTACTGTTAAGTACAATTACTGACACAAAAGAAGTAATTTGAACAAAATGTTCTGATAGATGTCTATTAATCATGTCCAGAATCTCAGAATCACAGGATCAGAGAATATGCCGAGTTGGCAGGGACACACAAAGGTCGCCAAGTGCAACTCTTGACCCTTCACAGGACCATCCCCAAGAGTCACACCATGTGCTTGAGAGCATTTTCCAAACGCTTCTTGAACTCTGTCAGGCTTTGTGCTGTGACCACTTCCCTGGGGAGCCTGTTTCAGTGCTCAGCCCCCTTCTGAATAAAGAACCCTTTTGTAATATCCAACCTAAACCTCCTCTGACAGCTTCAGATCATTCCCTCAGGTTCTGTCACCAGTCACCATAGAGAAAAGATCAGTACCTGCCCCTCCTCTTCCCCTCACAAGGAAGTTGTAACTGCAGTGGGGTCTCCCCTCAGTCTCCTCTTCTTCAGGCTGAACAGAACAACTGATCTCAGCTGCTCCTCATACAGCTTCCCCTCAAGGCTCTTCACCATCTTTTGGATACTCTCTCATAGCTTAATAATTTCCTTATATTGCAGTACCGAAAACTGTGCACAATATTCAAGGTGAAGCCACACCATCCAGAGCAGAGTGGGACAGTTTCCCTACTCTGATTGATTGGTGATGCTTTGCCTGATGCCCCCTAGGTCATGGTTGGACCTCCTGACTGCAAGGGCACTGATGACTCATATTTAACTTGCTGTCCACCGGGACCCCTAGGTCACTTCTGTTGCACTGCTTTCTAGTGCCTCATTTCCATCTGTACATACATCCAGGTTTACACTATCCCAAGTGCAGAATCTGGTACTTTCCCTTGTTAAACTTCATATGGTTGATGATTGCTCAGTCGTCTTATTTGTCAAGGTCTCTCTCTACAGGGCCTCTCAGATTTCGAGTGAGCAAACAGCTCCTCCCAGTTTTGTGTCATCTGCAAACTTGCTTAGTATCCCTTACAGTCCTGCACTCAAGTCATTTATGAAGAGGCTGAAGAGTACAGGACCTAATATGGAGCTCTGTGAAACCCCACTAATAACAGGTCACCAGTCTGATGTCACCCCATTCACTATTTCCCTCTGTGATTGACCCATGAGACAATTGCTCACCCACAGCCTGATGTGATTATCCAGCTGTGTGCTGGACATTTTGTCCAGAAGGAGAGAAATCCTGCAACATTCAAAAAAGTTGTTTTCATAATACAAGTGAAAATGTCATTTGTTCTGTCTTCTTGTCTCCCAGAGTCACCTTCCTCAGACATGGCCTGCAGGAGAATTTTTTTTGTGCCTGATCTCCCCTGCTTTCCTGAACAGGTTTTTCTTTTTTTGCCTAGAAAGCCCATTGCCAATGTTTGCATTACAAAATGCAACATTTAAAACTTAAATTTTGACATGTGTTCAAGGATATTTCAGAACATGTGTTAAGCCTAATTATACACTTGAATCTTCAAGCTCCTCCAAAATTTTTTGAGAATAATTCCAGTATTTTACCTCATTTTCTAAATCAGTGCAAGCAGAACATTGCACATTTTTGCTTTCTTCTTTCAGTAGCATCTCTTCAAAAAGAGATACAATGTAATAAATTGATTTATTTGTTAATGAAAATGGATTTTTCTCCCCACAGCTTCTCTGGAGTGCCGAATAGCTACAGTCTTGAAATGTCATCCTAGCCCCAAATGTTGCCCATGAAGAAGAAATATTGACCTCCTGAATTAGCCTAAACCTGAAACAAACTTTTGCCAGGAAAATCAACATAGTATGCTTTACAATGCTCACACTCATTGCTTTGTATACCACCTACCACATTTCTCAAATTAAGAAAAAAAGCCATGTCAAGGAAACCCTCTAATCCATGCATTGAATATTCAAAGCCATCCATGTGTCTTATTTCCAGCCAAAGTGCAACTGTAGATAAGTACGAGAAATGCCCCTGGATAACTTAAAACTTACGCCCACAGCTGTTTCTTATACTGAATTCCAAATTTATATGTGAACAAACTATTTTGAGATTGCTATTACTTTGGAAGGAATCTTGCAAAAATTCATGTGGTTTGTACTTTTTAAGAGTGATACTTATTCTTTAAGAGTGATACAGATTCTAAAGCTAAGGGGAAAATGAGTGATTGAGTTAGTCTGTGTTTTCTATGTATTATACATTTTTTACTCAACTATGTATTATATACCACAGAAGTTTGGGGGTACAGATACATCAGCAAGCAAGTAAGAGTAAGAGGAAACCAGGAAAATACGCCAGTTCCCTCTAATACCTTCCAGGCCCCCAATGAGGGGCAGATCACTGGCTTCTTTACCCAAATGTACTTTTGCATGTTTAGTAACTGTCAGTAGATATATCTCTCAAATATATAATCTGTCTCTGTAAGCTAAGTTTTCCACGTTTGCTTTGTGATTTAGCAGAGTTCCACACATCTGTTTGCTCCCTGGGGTCCTGTTTCTTTCTGTTCACTTTAAGGGTGGGAACATGCACTTAGTGTCAGATCCCCTTCTATTCAGGTGGAAAAGACAGTGAAACAGCTGACCCTCCATTTACCCTTCATAAGATATTCATGATTTTTAGTCTTATAGTATCTCCCAAATGTGTCTGTTAGTTGAAGAGACTAAATTTATCTTTTTTGTCTTCATACAGATGCTATTCTTTATCTTTCATCATAGAATAATTAAAGCTGCAGGTGATCTTTAGAGGTCTTTGGGTCCAAAATCCTGCTCAATGCAGGGTCACCTTCAGTGTTAGACTCAAACTGAGTACCTTTAGCAGTGGTGGTCCACAGCTTCTCTGTGCAACCTTATGACCCTCTAACAACATTGCCCATTCTAACATACCCACTTTTTAAAGAGCATTGAAACCTCACAGTAATTTCAGGATGCAAATGAACTGTAAGTTTACAGACATTCTTTACCTTTTTCTCCTTTCCACTGCTAGTACTCACATGACCTGATGTGCTTTTCTTTTTGTTTCTGCTACTATATACTCTTAATTTGATATTTCCATGGGAATATCTTTCATAACCCCAAGATCATATTTTTGAGAAGGAAATTCAGGTGTGTCAGAGCCTATCTCTGTCTGATGTAAGATGTAAGATACAAGTTCTGACCTGGTGCCTAAAGTGTGGGATTGATCTAAACAACAGTGTCTGCCCAAAGTTGTCAGAGGTATTTGTCAAATGTTACCCTGTAGCACACACAGACACACAGACACACACACACACACACACACACACAAACACATGAGATGGCTGGTCCGTTACAGTAATTAAACAACCTAGTGAGATACCAGTATGGTTTCTCATAGCACCATGTTGAGTGTGCACACACTGCCAAAGATGTATATGCACTGTGAAAGGAAGCTGAGAAAAAAATTGTGTAATGATGTGATATGTCTAGCATGAGGGAGGGAAAAATATGGCAGAGGAAAATTGTAGAAGCCAGGGTCTTCAAGCATCTGGCCAGTTTGCTATTCTGCATTCCCCCAGAATGAGATGAGTATTTTCCATTTTTAAAATGTTAAGTATACAAGTTAATTGAGTAAGTAACGTTTAAGTACTATAAAACAAAATTAATAATTCCACCTTCGTGTTCCAAGTCCCGTAGAGATCAGGTTAAGTATCCATGTAAGCTGAAAGTGTCATTCTGCTACTAAAAGTTTCAACCAGCTTGCTTCCACTTACTTCACAGTTAATAATAACGTTATGTAGATTTATGATGTGATAATTTATCTAGGTGTCAGCTCCTACATAATTAGCAACTCTCACAAACTGTGCACAAAGGAAAATTGCCCATTCAAGTATTTTTGGTGCAATTCCACAGACTGAATCATCTATTTTTCAACAACAGCTCTCTATGGGTGCAAAATCTGTTGTACAATCATGTTTTCTTCATTATTCTGTTACATACCTTAAATGTTGAATCCTATATTACTGGGTGTTCACTCATACATATATGCCTAGTTCGAAAATAGTGTGTAGTTCTGAATTTGTTCTCAGTCTTGAATCATGAAGCTTGTTTCAGGTCTTATTCATTTTGTTCACATTGCACACAAAAACCAAATCTATGAGAACAAGTATCTGGACAACAGTACTTTTTTCTTAGAAAGAATTTAGATGCTTCACCAACCAAACAAGCATATCTTGCAAACCCCACTGTATATTAAGGACACTTGTTGAGGGACTCACTTAATTCACTAATGATTTTCTGCTATAAAGCCTCTTGGTGTTTGCCCTAATGACTGCTTCAACAAACTGCTGTTTTAGCACAGCAGTAATGGAATTAAAAAGTCCAAGTTTCTGTGTTAACAGTAGGAAAAAAAGAGGATTTTATTAGTTTTGATAAAAGCACCAAGCTGGAGGCTCTGGGAAGGAATACTGAAAGTGCTTTTACTTTGCTGCATTAATTATTGACAATTCTTTATATATAGAATTTATAGCCTTGGTTAAAAATTTGTTATTTGTCTTTTACACATCTTTTGGGATGCCAATTAAGTAGCTCTAGACTCCATGATTTTCTGGGTTTTGTTTTGTTTTTGAGATTTTTTGGGAATAGTTACGTAACTTTTTGTGGTACAGCTGATAAACATCGGTGAATTGGAGTAGTGCCACCTATGGAAACATCAAAAGAAACCTATAGTGACTAACCTGAGTCACATCAATTCAAGACAATGGTATTTCAATCACCTTCTTGGGAGTTAGTACTTAGATTTGTGGAAAAAATGAATAAAATAAGGATCAACTCTCTTCCAGGAGGAAAAACACACCCAGAAAACAATAAAAGTGAGAGGGAATAAATTCAAAAGATTCAAAACTAAGTGCAGGACTTGATGATCCTTGTGGTTCCCTTCCACCTCAGCATATTTTGTGTTTCTGTGACTTTGTGAACTAATAATGCTCTTAACCTGATATGTGAAAAAAAAATAGCAAACGCCACCCAAACAGTATTATGTATGGACTGCACTTATGAGAATGATACCTGTATCCTCTCTCTGAGCCTCAGTGACTGAACTGGATGGATTTACGCATGAGTCATCTAGACAGTACACAAGTTTCCTACATCACTCCAAAGTAAAACAACTTCCTCTAGAGTTATTTTTTTATTTTGAATTGGAAATCAAAAATCTGACCTGAAATAAAAAACATTCCTTCATCAAGCTAAGAGAATGAAGAGTGTACATGTGCTGCAAACAAGTGGTTATGTGCCCATGAGGCCCAGGAGAAGTCAAGCACACAGAAATGAGCATGAACTTTTATAGTATTAAGATCTGACATGCTCAGTATACTTTTGTTTTTAAAAACCTAACTCAACTACTAAATGCCACGGGAAGATGTTTTCTCCACAGCCACTAGCTACATATTGGGGATTGAGCTTCATATTTCGGATAAGACATTATTGCTTTGAAAAAAGAAGGAACACCTAATCCTTAGTGGTCTAGACAACAGTATCTTTATACATATGCTGTGCTTTATTTGCAACATTCCTTGGTGTCATTCCAAGAAATGTAATTTTGTGAAGATTCGTCTCAGAAGACTAGCTACTCTTTTCTCCCCATGCATTTCATATGGCTTTTTCTGGTCTGCCTGGGGAAGGTTAGTGCTTCAAAACACAAATATGAACCTATGTGTGGTCTCCACCAGCGATTTTGGGGGGAGGGTTTTGACTCTTGATTGAAACTGCTGATAGGTACAGGAAGCTGACCTAATTGTCTCAAAAAATGCATTTTCACTTTGGTTGAATGACAGTGAAATTATAGCACAAGTTATCTTATCCGGTTTTCAATTTAGAAGACTTTCAAAAGAAAGTATGAAAAATCTGTGCATGTCATAAAAAGAACTTTGCAATGAACCTCTGATCATCATCGAAAAAGTTTCTTCTGATGTTCTTTTTCTCATATTCTCCTTGAATTTAGGAGCATTTATAGGTAAGCTAGAGATTTAGAGTCTTATAAACACATGGAAGTTGAGTCACACAGTGTACTGTGCTCCTTCAAGGAGGTTTTCACTTGAGAAGATATTTTATTATTAACCAAATGTGTTTTATGTATGGACCTTTAACAGATGAACACTTTTCAAAATTCAATAAATCATATAGACTCTGGTTTTCCAAAAATGCTGTTCCACCCACTCTCCTGTTCAGAGAAGACTGCAACAAATGACATACTTTCCCTTTAAGCCTTCCCTGATTCATGGTCTGTCAAAACAAAGGATAAAAAAATTCCATAGCTGAGGATCTTTTTTTGAGTCTGTTCTGCCTCTGATTTTTCTTGAGAAGACTCAAATGTAGTAATTCGGGAAAAAAGAGGTACACATTCACATCAAGAAGTAGGTTCTATAGGCCAACATCAACTACTTGAATTGGCTGCAGAAATGAGGGAAATGTCATACAACTAGCAGGCAATTGACTAAAAATTAACCAGAAGGTTGCTGGAAGATCTTTATATTTAGAGAAGATGGCAAACATTTTCCTCATCAAATAAAAAGATAACACCATTGCTTTAGAGAATATGCTGTTTGTAGACATGAAACTTGGAGCGTGTATAAGAACTATGGCAGAGGCATATGGTATAAAAGATTTTCTTGAACCGGTCATACACATATTCTGGACTATGGTCAATTAGCATAATTAACTTTAACACAATTTTAATTAAAGACTAGTTGACATAAAACTATAATTGACAGGTGCATTCTTACCTGGCTTAAAAATTGGCTGGATTGCCAGGCACAGAGAGTGATGGTGAATGTTGTCACATCCAGTTGGTGGTGGGTCACTAGTGGGGTTCCCCAGGGCTCAGTATTGAATCTATTCATTTATTGACACTTTGGTCACAACAACCCCGTGCAACACTACAGGCTGGGGACAGAGTGACTGGAAAAAAGGACCTGGTAGTGCTGGTTGACAACTGACTGAACATGAGCCAGCAGTGTGCCCAGGTGACCTGTCTTGGTTTAAGACGAGTAAAGGGTTATTTATCACTCTTTGGACGAGAGATCGTTAGAGATGTAACAGGATTTATTTACGAAAAAAAAAGGAACAGGGAATATAAAATGGGAAATAATTTGTGTGCAAGTGATATCACCAGTAGGGAACATAAAACCAGGACTCCCCCCTCCCACACGCGATGGACCCCACTCCCAGCGTGATGGAATCCCTCAACACCAAACCTCAACAAAACACCAATCCCCAAAAGAAAAGTCACAACAACAACAAAATATGGATAAAAACGGTAGCAATGTCCACTGGCTATCGTCAGGGAAGGATGGGCGTTAGCGAGGGGTAGCAGATGGTGCCGATATTCCACGGGTTCACCTGGGAGGAACAGCAGCAGGAGTGAGGTGCCGGACTGGCAGAGATTCCGGTGGGTGAAGCGAGGGCAAAAGAGAGTGAGTCTGTTTTGTGCTGTAGCTTTCAAAAGCTCTTGAGTCCCTCCCCTGGTAGTGTCCTCTCTGTCCAATGAAGTAACGCTCCGAGCTGCCAATCTCATCTGTCTTCCGGAAGAGCCAATGTTTACATCATCATCAAGGCAACCTCCAGACCCCCCACATGGCTGCCCCCAGCCTGAGCAGGGAACCGGGCAGGTGTGCCGCCGTGTGCCACGCTGTATTGGCACTCCGGGACCAGCCCGCATACCATTCTGCTCCGTGCCACCAGCATCAGCCTCCGGCCTGTGCACCTCCTGTGGTCAACAGCATTCCAGCAGCGGTGAGGGGGGGAAAAGCTGGAGCACAGGGAGAGCCACGCACTGCACCATCGCCCCGACCCCCAGCCTGGGAGAAAATGGAAATGGTCAGCAGGACCAGGAAAGTCATTGTCCCTCTTTACTGAGCACTGGGGAGGCTGCAACTCAAGTCATATGAGTGGCTGAAGGACCTGCGGGTGCTTGGATAAAAGGAGGCTCAGGGGAGACCTTACCCCTCTCTACAAATACCTCAAAGGTTGCCTCTTCTTCCAGGCAACTGGCAGTAGAACTTCAGAACATTGCACACAGAATTACACACAAAATTAACAAGGTTGGAAAAGACCATTGAGATCATTGAGTCTAACCTATTACATAATACCTAACACCTAACACCATCTCATTGTAGTACCATAGTATCATAGCATTTATAAGGTTAGGAAAGACCTTGAAGATCACCTAGTCCAACCTATAATCCAACTAAATCCTAACATCTATATCATGACACTCAGCACCTCATCCATTCTACTGTTGAACACCCCCAGGGACGGTGATTCAACCACCTCCTTGGGCAACGCATTCCAATGCCGGATCACTCTTCCAGTGATTCACTCTTTCTCCTAATGCCAAGCCTAAACCTCCCTTACTGGAACATAAGACTATGAACTCTCGTTCTATCTCCAGTGGCCAGGGAGAAAAGACTGACCCTCACCTGTCTACAACCTCCTTTTAGATAGTTATAGACAGCGATAAGGTCACCCCTAGGCCTCCTCTTTTCCAGGCTAAACAGAACCAGCTCCCTCAGCCGCTCCTCATAGGGCTTATCTTCCAACCCCTTTATCATCCTAGTTCCCCTTCTCTGAAAGTGTTCCAGCACCTCAACATCTTTCTTATATTAAGGGGCCCAGAACTGGATACAATATTCAAGGTGCGGTCTAACCACTGCCGAGTACAGGGGAAGGATAACTTCCCCTGTCCTGCTGGCCACACCATTCTTGATGCAGGCCAGGATGCCATTTGCCCTCCTGGCCACCTGGGCACACTGCTGGCTCATGTTGAGCTTACTGTCAACTAATACCCTCAAGTCTCTTTCTGCCTGACCACTCTCTAAGCACTCCATTCCCAGCCTATAGTTCTGCATTGGGTTGTTATAACCAAAGTGCAGAATCCGACATTTAGATTTGTTGAAACTCATCCTATTGGAGTCTGCCCATCTCTTCAGTCTATCCAGATCCCTCTGCAGGGCCCTCCTACCCTCTAACAGAGCAACACAGGCTCCATGCTTGTTGTTGCCTGCAAATTTGCTCATGATGGACTCAGTCCCATCATCAATATTATCAATGAAGATATTAAACAGGACTGGACCCAACACTGACCCTTGTGGGACACCACTAGTAACTGGTTGCCAATTGGATGTGACTCTGGACTCGACCATCCAATCAGTTCCTGATCCAGCACAGAATATTCCTGTCTAATCCCCTTGCTGTCATCTTCCCCAGGAGTATACCATGGTAGACTGTGTCGAAAGCTTTACTGAAGTCCAGGTACACTACATCCACAGCCTTCCTCTCATCCACCAGACATGTTACTTGGTCATAAAAGGAGATCAGGTTGGTCAAGGAAGACCTACCCCTCCTAAATCCGTGCTGACTGGGCTTGATCTCTTGGCCATCCTGCAGGTGTTGCATGATAGTCCAGTACTATCTGTTCCATAACTTTACCTGGAACTGAGGTGAGGCTAACAGGTCTGTAGTTTCCTGGATCATCCTTCTGGCCCTTCTTATGTATGGGGGTCACATTCACCAACTTCCAGTCATCTGGGATCTCACCTGTGGTCCAAGACTGCTGGTAAATGATGGAGACCATCGTAGTAAGTTCATCTGCCAGCTCTCTCATCACCCTGGGGTGAATCCCATCCAGTTCAATGGACCTATGGGGATCTGAACTAATCATGGCTCTAAGTACTGCATCCAATCTCTTCTTAAACACATCCAGGGATGGTGACTCAATCATCTCCCCAGGCAGCTCATTCCGTTGGGAAATTACTCTCTCTTTGAAAAAGTTTTTCTTAACATCCAGTCTAAACTTCCCCTGACATAGTCACAAGTTGCACCAGAGCAGATTCAAGTTGGACATCAGGGAATTCACGGAAAGGATGAAGTCCCTTCGAATGCTTGGGACTGCCAAGGGAGGTAGTGGATTCACCATCTCCAGAAGTGTTCAAGAAATGATGGGACATGTCATGGTCTAGGTGACAATGTGGTGATCAGTAGAACTTGGACTTGACCTTGGACTTCATGACCTTGGAGGTTTTCTCCAACTTAAATGATTCTATGATTCTGTGCAGTACAGTACATAAGAAACAAATGTTTCACCACAGTTTTGAGCATCTTTAAAAGAATGAATGACTAGAGAAAGGTTTACCTGAGTGTGAAAGAAGGGTATTATAAGGCTTCAAAGCCAATGGCTTCAGTTTATGAAGCAGGTGTCTGTATCATTTGCTGGGGAAAATACTGCTGCTGCCTGTCCTGAGCAGCATTCCCAACCACACCTTGCCCTGACTCTTTTTCTGGGTCTTTGCTCTAGCCTTTCTAGATGCATTAGCAAAAAATACTATGTCTGCTGGGGATGAATCCTGAATTATGCAGGACCTCTCCTTCACAGTAATTTGAGAATGCTAATTAGCAAGCAGGGGAAAAAACATCAGTGCTAAAGGTCAAAAAGGGCATTTGGAAATGGTATGTTCTAAAGCAATTAACATTAGCTTTCTTATTTTTGCTGTGAAGTGTTTTTAGTAGTATTGCCACAAACAATATCAACAAAGATTTAGCCTTTTAAATTTGTTCTTTAAATCTGTTTTTTAATTTGTAGAAGAGAACCTTACTTAACCTTAGTGAATCACCCTGATAAGCAGAGGACTTAAGTCATTTTGAATTGATATTAATGTAACTTACACCAGAATGTGGCACATAACACAAAGAATTGACCCATGCCACCTCTAAACAGTCCTTCTGGGCTTGCACGTAAATACCAAAAAAGTAAGTTTTAAGAGAAAAATAGTTTATAACTCACTTCAAATGTCATTCCCTGCAGAAAATATGACTGGGAGAGAGCAAGGTCAGATCTGTCCACAATGCACAACTTAATGTAGGCACAGAGAGCACACTGGGTCACACTCCCTGCAGTAACATCAAAAGCAATTGTCCTTAGGCCAGGCAGTCAGTCTTATAATGAAGGGTGAGAATTCTCAGGTCTTCCTACCTAAACAAGTGAAAAATAGAAAAGCTAGCAAAGCAGATAATGAATGAGACTGGTGCAGCAACCGGTAAGGACTTTTATCACAGGGAATTGGATTCTCTTGGAAGTGATGAGACAGCAAGAAGAATTCTGTTTGAATCTAAAGTTCAGTAGAGGACCTGGTTTAAATACTAAAATTTCTCAGTATGCAGGACTTGCTGTTACTAGGATCAGGGTCCCTGTACTATTCCAGTTTGGCTGCCTCAACACTGGTTGCCTTGGTCATAGAAAGACAGTTTTCCTCCAAACATATTTTTCTCCAGCTGCAAGCAAAGGATGCTGATTTAATTTTTTCGGAGAAGGCATCTCTTCTTAGTCACTCATATGAACTACTGTTTCGACATATATTTTGGGGACAAAATTCCCCCTGTACTGTTTTCCTGTAGGAGAATACAAAAAAATCATGGAAACAATTAAAACAAGATGATAGAGCTTATGCAATCAAAGCCCTGAGAGTAATACTGGGCCCCTTCCGGCTCGGAGTGGCCTGCTAGACTGTGAGGCATCTAGGCTCTAGGATGTGCTCTTGGTCACTGTACGGGTATTAGATGGTGAGTTGGACTAGATGATCCTTGTGGGTCCCTTCCAACTCATAATTTTCTGTGATTCTGTGAATACAGGCGAGGGATGGAGGGGGTGGGAGTGAATTCACAGGATTTTGGGTCAGGTTAGCTGCAAAAGCAGAAAACTTGTAAAGGAGCTTTATTGGGCTGCACAAATTGGATAGTCCATGAAGCAGTGTAAGATGAGAACAAAGGTAGCAGCAGCCTCACGGTCCAACACTTCAGACAGAAATGGAATGAAATTTGGCAGGAAACTGAGGCACTTTCCACTTAATGCCTAACAGACATGATCTCTGGCTACTTCCAGAAAACCTTCTGAGAGCCTCTGCTTTCAGTAGCTTTATGAAATGCATCAACATCTTTCAGTGTTGGACTGCATTGCAAGTCAAATTTATTTTTAGCTAGCACTTATTTTCTTTGCCTTACATTATTTTTATGAAGAAAGTTATGTGGGGGTACATGCATGAACATCTTTTAGAGTGCTAGAGTTATGAAGAAAACCAGGCTACTTATATCTAATCATACAACTGCTTTATAAAAAGGGATAAGTAGTTGGCATTTTTTAACACCAGACTTCCATAACACCTAAAAGAATATAATTTTATAGTAATAACAAAAGAAGATACCAGGATAAAAAATTTTCCTTGATTTAATGTTCTCTTTTTAATCTTATTGTAAGAGTGAAACTTAAAATCTAAATTGCACCACATGCAGAAATGATTTTGTGCAGACTTGACCTAGATGTATTAATGCACAGGCAGGTGTGCATCTTCATGTTTATAAACATCTCCTTTACAAACATGTGCAATTGCTAATTTGCATATTAGCTAATGACTACATATTTCTCTGTCTATTTCTCACCAAAATGAGTTTCTGCTGATTGTACATACTGTGCTAACTTTGGAAGCTCTAGATTGCTTTAATTTCCTTCACTTGCACACCATATATATGATTACATATTGTGTCAATACATGCAAATTTTCCAGTAAATATAATGCATCTACCTGAAATTTCTCAGAAGAAAAATTTTCCAAAAAATATCTTGAGTCTAAAAGCAAAAGAGAATAAAAGCCAGATACAAAAATAAATTTAAAAAAAGTTCTTGTTGTTAAGTAAGCAAATTTGATTCAGTAAACTTTTCAAATATAAGAACAATCCTGTGATACCAAAATAGCATATGCCTAATCTGTTAGGCACTGATGGATACTGCTGACACAATCCTTAGAGTATGATTATGGACATTTTCTTTTTCTTTTCCTGTAGACTACATAACTATGGAGACAATAAATTTCAAAAATATTTGCTGCCATGAGAATGTCTCTCTCCCACTGTTCCATTGGCAAACTAAAAGTGGCAGAAAGAAAATAGTTTTATGGCAGTATAAGAGCAGTCTTCATTTACAGAAGAATAATTTGGAACATTTGTCACATGTAAAAGGCAATGCTTAAAGTCAAATTGATGATGAGATGAATTATGTTCTCAATTCCACTAATGTAAGTCAGAGGAAGAATTTCTGTTTGCTGTAATGAAGTTAGTCCCTCTTTACACCAGTATAGTTGCTGAAGTGGATATTTAGGTTGCAAAGTGTAGATAAAGTAGCAGTCAGTCGTCTACATCAATCTGGCATTCCTCTTTGGGCTAGGGCATAGAGAAACGTGGACAGTTTTGATTACAGTTGGCTTTCTTGCACTTCGTGCCCCCTATATTGCGGCTTCAGATCTTAGCGGCATGATTTTTTAGCAATGTAGGAGCCCCGTTTTGCAACTGTGCATGTGCGACCTGCCACCACGGCATGGGGGGCGGTGGCGGCCTTGGGGGAAGCTGCAGGGGCAGCAGCCTGTAGCCATGGTCCCTCCCCTAATAAGGTCTTGAGGATGGTCCTGAGAGCGGGGCTTGTCTCAGTTGCCTGGATGCTGTCCAACGTGGCTTTGCTCCGGCGAGGGGGCAGGCGTCTGCTGTGTTTGGCAGCAGGGTGAGCACTGGGATGGTGGGCGAGCGCCGGGGCAGGCGGGTGAGCGCTGGCCATGGCGAGCATGGTCCCTGGGCTCTGCCAGGCCCCAGCCACGGGACCTGCCTGACTGTGGGCACAGAGGAGAAGGGGTGTGGTGACTGCACTTCCCAAGTCTCCACTGGGACTGATTCGGGGAGGGCCATGTCTGCCAGCAACCGTGGGAAGTTTCCTTGCCCCAGCCCCGGCAGAGGATTGGGGGCACAGTCCCAAAAACTGTTTCAGATTGGGGCTATGGCAGTGCCAATTAAAGCAGGAGAGCCGGAACACTGTTTTACACAGTTATCTGTTGTCAGTGCACAGCAGCCCCCGGGAGGCCAATGGGAGACAAAAGGAGGCAGAACACTATGTTACAGTTGGTCTGTTATCCCATGCCATCACGGAGCAGCAGGAGCCAGTGCCAATGACACAGCACAAGAGAGCCTAGGCAGCCAATGGGAGACAGAGGGNTGGGATGGTGGGCGAGCGCCGGGGCAGGCGGGTGAGCGCTGGCCATGGCGAGCATGGTCCCTGGGCTCTGCCAGGCCCCAGCCACGGGACCTGCCTGACTGTGGGCACAGAGGAGAAGGGGTGTGGTGACTGCACTTCCCAAGTCTCCACTGGGACTGATTCGGGGAGGGCCATGTCTGCCAGCAACCGTGGGAAGTTTCCTTGCCCCAGCCCCGGCAGAGGATTGGGGGCACAGTCCCAAAAACTGTTTCAGATTGGGGCTATGGCAGTGCCAATTAAAGCAGGAGAGCCGGAACACTGTTTTACACAGTTATCTGTTGTCAGTGCACAGCAGCCCCCGGGAGGCCAATGGGAGACAAAAGGAGGCAGAACACTATGTTACAGTTGGTCTGTTATCCCATGCCATCACGGAGCAGCAGGAGCCAGTGCCAATGACACAGCACAAGAGAGCCTAGGCAGCCAATGGGAGACAGAGGGAGGAGCAACAGCAGAAGCCAGGGAGGGGCTCAAGAGTTTCTGTTAGAAGGTTCCCTGTTCCCCTGTGGGACTCCACTAGTGACTGGCTGCCAGCTGGATGTGGCACCATTCACCAGCACTCTCTGAGCTCATCCGTCCAACCAATTCCTAACCCAGCATGAAGTGTTTCTATCCAGTCCATGCTCTATGAGTTTCTCCTGAAGTTTATTGTGGGAAACCATGTCAAAGGCTTTGCTAAGGTCCAAATACACAACATCCACAGCCTTTTTGTCATCAACCAGTCGAGTCACCGGATCGTAAAAGGAGATCAGGTCGGTCAGTCAAGGCCTGCCTCTTCGAAATCCATGCTGACTAGCTCTAATGTCATGGTCGTTTTGTAGTTGCTGCATAATAGCACACAAGACTATTCGTTCCATGACTTTGCACGGGACTGAGGTCAGGCTGACAGGTCTGTAATTACTCAGATCATCTTTCCTGCCCTTCTTGTGGATGGGTGTCACATTAGCCATTTTCCATTCTTGTGGTACATCACCAGTAAGCCAGGACTGTTGGTAAATTATGCAGAGTGGCTTGGCGAGTTCGTCTGCTAATTCTTTCATCACCCTCGGATTGATCCCTTCTGGTCCCATGGACCTATGATGCCACAGACAGTACTGCTGGAAATCCTTTCTGGTGCCAGAACAATTCCTACTCCATACCTTGTTCCCCTGGGTTGTGCTATCCCTAAGACTGGAATTTTATGAAATAGAACTTTGATCTATGTTGTATCTGACATGATTCAAATTATCTAGCCAAACTTCAAGTGTGAGTAAACACAGTCCTAATATTTACCCTCACTGCTTCTACTGGAGAAGATTTCCTCATTTCTTGTCATATGCAGCATTCTATGAGGAAATGCATAAGTAAAATTGCATAAAATACAGTAGAAATTATAAGTCTTATATAGCATAGATCTATCCAGAGCAGTCATGCCTAAATGCAAGATGAGACATAATTCTAATCAGAAACTATTTTTTAAATACAAATCGAAGGTTGCACGGAGACCTCATAGTGACATTGCAGTCACTGAAAGGGGTGTATAGGGAAACCACAGAGGGACTCCCCATTAGGAACTGTAGTGACGAGACAAGAAATAATGGGTACAAACTGAAAGAGGAGAAATCTAGGATAGATATTAGGAAGAAATTCTTCACTGTGAAGATGGCAAGGCACCAGAACTGGTTGCCCAGGGAGGCTGTGGATGCCCCAACCCTGGCAATCACACAGAATCACAGAATCACAGAATACCATGAGTTGGAAGGGACCCACAAGGATCATCTAGTCCCAGTTCCTGTAGTCACTCCTCATAGGGCCTGCCCTCCAGTCCCTTCACCATCCTCGTTGCCCNCTCCTGAAGCTTATTGTGGGAGACCGTGTCGAAGGCTTTGCTAAGGTCCAAGTACACAACATCCACAGCCTGGTCTTGAGCAACCTAGTCTAGTGGAAGATGTCTCTGCCCATGGTAGGAGAGATTCAGACTAGATGATCTTTAGCGTCCATTCCAACCCCTTAACATTCTATGATCCTATAACAAGATGTGCTAATTCCCTATTCACCTACAGTTGTTCACCTACAGCTGTAATACACAAGATACTTTTTTTTCCACATTGACACTAAGACCTATGCTAGTGGCCAAAAGGTTCCAAAGCCAGGAGCAATTCTGATCGCTGATGTAGTTACAGCCAAGTGCCACAGACATGCCCCCAGCACTGGTTTTGAATTTTTGGGATTCTTTTTTGTTAGTACATACACAGTCTCCTACCCTGAGCCTCATCTGAAAGAGGAAATAATTGACATTCTCTTACCAAAAGTAGCCAATTTTCAAAAGCATGAGTGAGGGGGAGAGAGTGTTTTGAAGCTGTCTTCAACTGCAGTGCTTGATCCAGTTGCTTCTGTTCAAAGAACTACGTATAAAAAGCATGATACATATAAGATGCTCCAAAATTTTACCAGGGAGTACATTGCAATAAAATGCCATTTCACAGGTAATAGAAACTTCAGCTGGGGAATTTCAAAGCTGTAGTACTCTCCCCTTTCTGTTTAGCTGTTTAGCCATTCTTTTCTTAAAACACTGCTTGTGAAACTCTCTGCCTAAGGAGGGGGGGAAAGGTTTTCTCTTGTTTTTACGATAGAGATTTAGATGTGTTCCTGATGTGATGAAACAGACAGTTTTAGACAACGGTGTCCTTAATCTGGCAATAATTGTCCATATATAATAATTTCTGCATTAAGCAGAAATCTAACACCTCTCTCCTGACCTCTACAACAGCCCTCTGAACCTATTCCCGTGGTGTTCCAGAGGAGACAGCCAACCATGATGTATTAGGTGCATTTGCAAAGGACCAGATTGATGTGACCACCAAAGGAATGTTTCCTTTGCTGGAGGAAGTATCTTTCACAGGAGATTTTCTGTTCCTTTTCAAGTAATTTTTCTGGCATTATTATTATCATTAGCATTTAATGAATGTTCTACATGTTCAAATATGCACCAGGATGAGGTTATTTTGAATTCTTTGAATTTCCTGTAATGTTTAATCTATTAATTGTAAAAAGACAGATGCAGGCTTCTTATGTCTAATAAGCACAGGAAAATCCTAGAGTTATTTCCCTAGAGCAAAAGAATCTTCATTCATGGGGTAAAACACACATAGAAAAGTGCAACTTTTTGTTCAGCCTGTCAAAAAATTTTAAAATATAGTCACTAGAAACTATATTATTCTTACATTAAGATACAAGCCATTGTCATCACTCTGGGGTAAACAAGTCATGAAGCTTACAGTGTTCCATTCCTCCACATAAACATCCAACAATTTAAGTAATTAATTTTTTCTCAAATTAATTTTTAAATAAATGTTTTCAAGGTTTCTTTGTACGAAACAAAGTACCAAGAAAAGAGCACAAACTGAATTTTCATCTGTATATACATTAAAGATTAGCACACATGTACTCCACCCTCATCTGGCTCACACACAAGTCCCTTGATTCGCAGTTTATATTAGATATAGGTAAAACTGAAGGTGGGGCTGCAAATCTGGCCGTAGCTGCATGGGTCTTTCTTCTTGTTGTGCTTTCCCTGCTTTGAAATTTGAGCAAGTGTATATATTTTTCCTTTAATTTTAAATATATTTAATTTCACACTTAAAAGAAAAAAAGAAGTCTGTATAATTAAGGCATGTTTTAGGGGATCTTGATATGTCATCAATACCGAAGATCAGGCTCAACATTATGGCAAAGATGGCATCCTTCAGCCAATTTGTAAGTCATTGCACCTGGGCTGATTTAGAGTAAAGAACTGACCTCCACAAATACCCATTTCTACAGAAAAACAACAACAAAAGAAATTATGACAGTCATTCTCTGAAGCTATCAACTGAATATCAAAACCAATTAATTTATTACTTTATTTTTCCCGAAAGAATCTGCAAATCTCAAAGAGGACAGGAACTCACAAGTATGAAAATATTTGTCAGGAAAGAAACCTTCCCATAGCTTCTGGAGAAAACAACTGGCAAAATTTAAAGTTTGGGTAGAAAGAAAAAGAATAAAAGAAATTCCGAAGTGAATACTGTGAGTTAGGATTTTCATCGACTTAGTCATAATATATTTTGTATTTTCTGTGTCTACAGTGCAGTCTGTCAGGTCAAACATATGCCTGTCAGCATTATATTTACATGACCTTTGTAAGATTTCTAGGTACCATACAGAAAAATAACAGGCACGAATCCTTTCTCTGTTGCAGCTTTTTCCTCAAGTCAACTAGATGAGTGACTAGCACCATAAATAGAAATGACCTATTCACAGAAATTTCAATGATCAGAATATTCAATGACCAGTTCACAGAAAGCTGATTGGAAAAGGACATTTTCCTTCTAACAATTCTCATACCTCTGGGCACAGAGAACAACACACTTTTTTTGGCACACCACATTAGACATTTTGGGGTTTATTATTTCTTTCACTGAAACTAGAAACAGCTGCTGTTTGATGTCATCTGGTATATGTGGTAGTAGAGTGGGTGGAGGAAGAGATTTCTCCCACAAGAAAGATGCAAGTATGAGGTTACAACATATGAGGTTATGAAAAGTGTTAGCAGGTGATATAAAATATTTCAATGGTTTACATAGGTTAGAGAACATAGATTCAAATTGAGTCTGAATGAGTTGTTGCATCTTTAAAGGACAAGGGTTTGATAACCACAACAGAAATTAGCAAAGCAAAAGAGTCTATTTTCTTCGAAATTATAATCCCCAGAGAAGGATGCTTGGCAAACATTTTCCTGGGCTCTGACAACCAACACTTGCCCTTCTGATATATTCCAAAGCCACTCAGTGGAATAGGAGGAAAAAAGTTACAAGGGCTTAGCTGTCCATCCCTTGTAATTATATCTCCGGCTTTTTCATTTCTCAAAGCAGGAATATTTTTGAAAATGCCACTTAGTTATTTTGAAGTACTTTTGAGCACTATACCACAACACAAGCTTTCCCTGAGTTAGTTAATTCTACACAATGTTTCTTCAGAAGCTTCCTGAAAATCATAAATGGACGTTAACCAAACTAAGCAGAAACAGGTGATGGTGCCTTCCAAACACCTACTCCTCAGTTCCTGTGTGCACATACTCAAGTACACAGCCCCAGCAATTCAGGCTCAGACTTCTTCGTACCTGCACAGTCACACAGCTGTACCCTAACCAGCTGTAGGAACATGTGCCACAGGAATTGATAGAGCCATGGCATGACCCTGTGTTGAGCTGGGAGCAACTGCTAACTCCTTCTCCCACCACAAGAAAATCTGAATGACAGGTCCAGTAAAACCAAAGAAAGGGTGGGGTTTTTTCACACAATGTTTAATTACACTGTGGAGCTGTTGGTTGTTGCAAAATTTACACGAGATCAAAGTTCAAAAAAATATTGAAAGACAAAGAAAGAAAAAGAAAAAGATATAAAGGATCATCAAATACAAAATTCCATCTATAAGGAGGAGGTTTGTAAGCCACAAGCTATTGGAGGATAAAAGAAGTACTTAGGGAAAATTTAGATAAAGTATGACTACATTTATTTTTTATATTCTTCACTGCACATTCATCCTTTTGTCTTACGTCATTTAACATAAATACAGGTTCTGGAAAGGTCTGTGTAGACTAAAACAGGAATAGGCCACTAGGACAGCTGTCCTAACAAGGTCTAAGAACTCCAATTTAGAAAAAAATTGTAAAGAAAGAAGGATATTTTGGGTGAGAGAGCTGGTGGATACACTTTTTCTTTCTTTGCCATTGGGGGGATAGGCTGCCTGTGTTTTTCTCTCCTTGCCACTTTTTCGTATGCTTTGGCAGCAGACCTCAGTCTTATTTCGCAAGGCAGCCTTTCAGGGCAGACTAGTCTGCCTGTGGCCTTTTCATGCTAATTGAAATCAAATATTACAAGGATGGAAACATAGGAAATTCAGAGATCTTCTGTGGAAGTGTCATTATGGATTTTCTTGATGTTTCTTTGTTTTGCTTAGTGTTCAAGGGTTGAGGCAGACTTAGATGTAACTTCCAGTCTCAGAGAACCTTCTATCAGGGCAGTGTAACTGGATCAAAACAGGTTCCCTTCAGTATGCTCCTGTATCCTTTGCAAAGCACCATAGACAGAGGAGTGCTGCTCTCTGGATTGTATATGGGCACCCATTCTTTTCCTGAGTAGGCAATTGCATGGACTGCACACGCACAGCCATCCACTGCTCACGTGACACGGAAAAGCCCTGTGAAGAATCGAGGGAAGTCTACGGTGTGCTCGACTGGTTGATGACAAAAAGGCTCTGGATGTTGTGTACTTGGACCTTAGCAAAGCCTTTGACACGGTTTCCCACAATAAGCTTCAGGAGAAACTTGTAAAGCACGGGCTGGAAAGGAACATTTTATGCTGGGTTACAAACTGGTCGGAAGGGCGAGCTCAGAGGGTGGTGGTGAA
>WEKX01007497.1:23237-53810 GCA_013390025.1 Pitta sordida
AAGAGGAGGCTCAGAGGGGACCTCATTGCTGTTTACAACTACCTGCGGGGAGGTTGCAGCCAGATGGGTGTAAACCTCTTCTTCCAGGCTGACGACACCAGAATGAGAGGACACGGCCTCAAGCTACACCAGGGGAGGTTCAATCTTAACGTTAGGAAGTGGTTTTTCACAGAGAGAGTGATCACTCATTTTAATGGACTGCCCAGGGAGGTGGTGGAGTCACCATCCCTGGAGGTGTTTAAGAGAAGACTGGACGAGGAGCTTAGTGACATGGTCTAGCTGGGGGGTGTAGGGCTGGACGACCCTGGGCTCCTTCCAGCTCGGAGTGGCCTGCTAGACTGTGAGGGATCTAGGTTGGTGTTACGCTCTGGGATGTGCTCTCGGTCTCTGTACGGGTGTTAGATGGTGAGTTGGACTAGATGATCCTTTTGGGTCCCTACTAACTCATAATATTCTGTGATTCTGTGATTCTGTGATCCTTGTGGGTCCCTTCCAACTCATAATATTCTGTGATTCTGTGATTCTGTATTCACTGGGAAAACAAACTGCGAAAATGTGAAGCTGCGAAAGTTGAGCTAGGAAGAGGTGAAGAATTACTGTATATCCTATATAATGATTAATTCCCCTTAGGGACCTAGCCCTTAGGTACTTATGCTATGGTCCGTCTCCACAGATATCCACAAGAGCCTTGAAATGGGATGGCATTATGCACTCTAGGTACACCAAGTTCAGCTGGGATCATCTCAGGCTTGTGACCTCTCTCTGAAGGAAAGGCCTGTTTTTTCAGTGCCAGGAGATAATGTATGGAGACATGGGACACACTGCTCTGTTCAAACTTCTGGGCAGGCATGCACCACCAGATGTGCTGTGAAATACAGGTTGTAGCCCACATCGGCCTTGAGGAAACAGCATGGAGGACTGCATAAAAACAGCCCCTGGGCAGTCTTCCTTCCTGCATCTTGCCAAGACCTGTGGAAAGCAAGCCATTCAGTCTGCATAGAGCTACCTAACATGGCTATGAGGTCTGTGCTAAGTAAGCAAATGAGCATCTCCATGAGCCCTTTAGAAAATATGGGTGATTGTACTATCTGTTCAACAGCTCTGTATCTCATAAATATTTATATATTTATTCAAGTTAGTTTTCCCTTAAGGAAAAGCAATCTTCCTTCATGTGTACCCCTATATTTTCTCATGTTGAGCTCTCCTGAAATGAACATAGTGAATTTAGTCACTGTTTGGGCCAGTGACTGAAAATTAAGTAGAAACTAATTTCAGGGTTTGGTTTATGGTGATTTTAAGAAGTCACACCTGGGCTGGGACTTTGTGTGCCAAGATTTTATCCTGGAGCAAATTTTTACAGCCAAGATTGAAACCCCTGAAAATGAGAAGAGAGGGGAATGTTATAATGGAAATGCTGGCATAACTTCAACTACTGTAGACGCTGAGAGTTAAAAGCAAATCTGCCAACTTTCATTCTGCTCAAAAGAGGTAAGCAATCATAAAATGTTTGACAGTTTTAAAAAGAAAAAGAAAAAAAGTTGCCCTCACCTCTTCAGGAAGCTACCAGTTATAAAAAAAAACAGTCAAAAATAATGAAAATACACTTTCAATCAAACTCTGCTTTATTTCCTCTGCACCACGTGATTTTTATGTTCAGTAAAATGGGATGTGGGAAACTACCTTTAAAATGAATTTGACTATTCCTGGCTTGAAATTCAGTGTCTACCTATTCAGAAAAAGGCAGTATAGTCTGGGCCATTCCCCAACAATAGAGTGGCGACAGGCTAAATATAACCACACTTACAGTCCCAGAACTGGCATCTAACATCAGGGCCTTACAATAACACTGAAGTTGCTGCTGCTCCAGCAACAGCCGAGGCAAGAGAGGGAAAGCTCTGTTTGTTTTTCAGCTGGGTCCTCATTCTTCACTCAGCTGTTTGCTATTAGGACTGGAGCAGTAGCAGTGAGAAATTCATTGCTTCTTGGTCTCCGAATTCTGACACAGTAACAGCACAGATCCAACTAGTCCAATCCACAAAGGAGCAAGTGAAGGGGAAAAGAGAACAATAAACTATTACATTGTTGTTGTCTCGCTTTTACAGCACCTTTCATCCCCAAGGAATCTCTTTATTCAGGGTCAGATTGTGTCCCATTCCTGCAGAGATGCATATTAGTGAGTACTGGAAGCAGGACAAGGAATTTCCTCTCACCCTGGTCCTCCATCCTGCTGGTGCAACCTGTGTGACTGGGAGGTATTCCCACCATCACGAGGTCTGCAGTGTCCCTGCAGCTGTCACTTGTGCTGCACCTCGTGCCAGATCCTCTCCCCTGCCTGGCTGGGAGGAGAGACAAAGCACAAAGTGGAGTGGAATATTAGGGAAACAAAGTTGTTCCTGGCATGGAGTTTCAGCTCTCTGCTCATTAGAAGGGCACAAAATCAAGCACTAACTTGGTTAAACCGATCCTGATGCTCTGACGATCAGACACAATTCTGCTTGACAGGGGTTTAAATTGAGGTGAATATCACTGTAAATATTTTTGGTATCCAAGTTTTAGAGGTAAAAAAGAGAAGAATTGGACTCATCTTACCAACACCTCTCTAGATCTAGAGTGGTTAACACTGTACCCCAGTGTAATGGGTGAAGACTCAGCTCCACGGGTGTTTAGTGGAGAATACAGACTCCATAAGGATGACATAGGCTGGGTGAAAAGCAGAGATTCCTTTCCAACACAACTGCTCCAGAGCATTTGCTACTTGGAAAAGCTACAACTGATATTTGGGACTCTGCTTTGGTGCAGTAGGTAAGCGTTAAGAAAGAAAAGTGCTGCATTTCAGAGCAGGCTTCCCTGCAGCTGCGGAAAGCAGAGCTCTCAGCTTCTCACTGAAAGTCCTGGAGGAGGAGCCCTGACTTAGGGTCCCTGGGTACAAAGGGTGATTTCTGCTTGTCCTGCTCTAAAGCACTGCAGCTGAATGACGGCTGCTGGATGCAGGGAGCACGGATGAGAGTTCATGTGTAGAAGCTGGTCACAACAGTGGAGCTGATTTGCTTTCATTCTTCTGCATTCTATTTATGATTGAAAATAAAAATGGTATGTAATAACACAGGCACTTTCCTGCCAGTATAGCTCTTTCCCCTTCTGGGCACTCCATGAGGTTTGTCTTGTGAGCTAAGCGATAAGATTCCCAGGACTGGGAGTTTTGTTTTGCATTTCATTACCCCCTTGTCTGTTGACATAATGATCTCATATGCGAAAACAAATCACTCCCTGACCTCAGCACAACAAATTGAATGCGATACTTGACAATTGGTTTCTGAGATTGTCTGCCTGCTTTATCCTGCTACCCTGGAGTAAAAGGGTCTGTTTCCTGCTAACTGCAGCCTGCAAACTCCAGTACAGCTGGGGCTATTGTCAAATGTCACCTGTGAACCTATCCCTCCCACCACGTTTTCTGATTGCAGCGTGAGTCACGTATGTCCCCAGAGACTGATAAACTAGACATGAAGGAATTCTTTAGTACATTAAAAAGAGAAAAAATCAGGCAGCAAATGATTGGCTTAATACAGAGAAAATCTGTATTACTCATCGAAAAGCAAAGCCATTACTAGATCTGTGTCAGTATACATAACCAAAGCTGACTGTAAAGATCACACGTGCAGTGTAAGCAGCATGAACAGAAACATCTTGATATTCAACACATTTGGAAGAGAACTCCATGTGCTCTGCACTGCCACCTTAAAAGATGTCTCGTGCTTAAACTGAAATCTGTACTCCCTGCTCAGTCAAGCTGTGCATGCTACGTGTTGGCTTGCTTCCTAGCCCAGATCTGGATGATCTAGCTGGCTTAGCTGATGAGGAAAAGCAAGCTTCAAGCTTGACCCTTTTCGTCACAGGCAGGAGGGATCTTTCATTGATATGAGAGTCAGGAAGAGAAAAACAAAACAACAAAACAAAACAAAACAAAACGATTGAGAGCTGTGAAAGCAATAGTCAGTCGCTCCCCGGGAGGTGGGGTGCTCCTCTTTGTTGCTAACCCATGCACACCGTGTCTACATCTTCTGGACGAGGAGCTTAGTGACATGGTCTAGCTGGGGGGTGTAGGGCTGGATGACCCTGGGCCCCTTCCGGCTTGGAGTGGCCTGCGAGACTGTGAGGCATCTAGGTTGGTATTACGCTCTGGGACGTGCTCTTGGTCGCTGTACGGGTATTAGATGGTGAGTTGGACTAGATGATCCTTGTGGGTCCCTTCCAACTCATAATTTTCTGTGTGTGATTCTGTGTGTGATCTGCCAAACATGTAGCTATTCAGGGCTCACTGTTGGCAGAAGCACACCCAGTATATACAGGATAACTAATACACCCTGCTGGACCAGTTGAAACCATGAGGTTTTGATCTGATGCCTGAAGACCATTTGCAATGTGTCTCTAAAAAGTAATTAAGAAATGCATGCTTTCTCACAAACTTACACTACACTGCATTGGCAGACAGGGACTCTACTTTCACCAGAAAACTTGAGTAGCACATCTGCTGAAGAATCAGGGCTGCAGTCCCGACCTGTAGACATGCAAGCTGTGAGCTGCATCTGATCCTTGTTGCTACTCAATTGAATGGGCTAGTGTCAGCCTGGATTGTGAAACCCTTATTCTCCGTAAAGAAGGAAGCAACTTTACCAGTGAGAAAGGGGAACAGAAGAGAGCCCACAAGCCATGTCACACTCTATATATAGCATTACTGCAAAAATATAGTGAGCAAGAACCCTGGGTAATCAGTTATTCTATCACAATCAGAAGCAGTTACATTTGAATTTCTGTTAACAAATGCAGTTTGCCATTACACGCAGTGTGCCATTATCAAATGCAAGTGTGTATCTGCCAGTTATGAGGAGTTCAGATCATCTGACACTCTTTTAATTCTAACACTTGTCACATATCCTGTGTGAAATTTTGGCATGAAACTGAAAACTTACAACAATGGTTGATGGTCAGCTCACACAGAGCTTTCTTCTTGTGGACATACCTTTATTTTGTCCTGGACACCTGAATTTTTCAGTACTGAATAAGCCTTTAAATAGACTTCTATCCCCTTTTATTCCAAAAGTATCAATTTCACCCCTGAGAAATAACTGGAGGTTACTCTGCAAAGAAGGCACATCTGGCATGACCTTCATTAATCTTGAAGCAATATGGTATATGCTTTACACAATTCTAGTACTGTGAAAGAAGGAAATAAAATCGTTCTTTCAAAAGCTGTGAATAGCTGGTGTACTATACAGGTTGGTATTGAAAGCCTAGCCCACCTTAGCAGTACACTTACAGACAGAAAATCATATAAGCCATCTTCACTTTTTTACAGGGGAAAAAAAAGAAAAGATTTATCCATCTGCTGACTGATGTGTCTTCACTAGTCCTCAGTAGGTTCTGTATGATATCTGCAAGAGCACTGTCTTCCATGAAGGCTCTGCCTAGGTTACAAATTACTTACCCCATTAAATTACGAATTACATTACCCCAGCTGCACATTGAAGAAGGATTCATTTCAAAGATACAAAGATTTCACAAGACTTTCGAGGATATGTTGGCTGAATTTTCCTTCAGTAGCTTCTGTATCTAACACCACCATACTAGATACTAGCATTCCTTCTTTGTTCACTACATGATGAGAATCAAATCTTGTTTTCGTCCTTCCACTACAATATTTGATGTGGTAAAAGGTAACTTCAACCTTTTTAGAATATGAAAACTAGAGAAAATGCCTCTCTACACTTTTGAAACTATCACTGTCTTCATTGGAGAGAGAGCAAAATCTGTGCATTTAAAAGCACCCCTTGGAACTTTGAATTTCTTCCAAGACATTAATTATTTAATTTCTCTGAAGGTCTTTATATCTGAACAAGTGAAGCTAGAAAGAAGTTCGTGTCTGAGCTGGTCACCTCAGCTTGGTCCTCTTAGCCTATTTCCTCCTGTCATTCTTTATTTGACTACGCATGAATTGAATACAGCCCAAAGCCATGGTGACAGTGACTTTCTTCAATGTTTGGGAGATATGCAACCATTAGGGTTCAGTTGTTCCATCTAACAGTTTCTTACAACCTAAGAGTGCCATTTAAACTTAAAATGCTATGTGTGAGTAAAGAAAAGACAATTTAGGTTAAGGAACATGTTAAATTCCTGAATTCCAAGCATGTGCTTATATGAAATAGTCTCTTTTTGATTTCAATGAAATGTCCTAAGGATAAACGTGTGAAGGTGTCAGAGAAAAATCCAGTTATATGTAAGTAAATGTTAAGGAAGAAATTACCTACTGTTCTGATGATGTTCTATGATGTTGCTGCACATGCATAAAGGTTTTCATCACTCAGCTGATGTTCAGTATTTGAGGAAATACTTCACTATTAGTTTTGCCACGCAGTTTATTTCTCCAGTGACCACATGCATATATCTGAAGCAGCAATATTTTCAACGAGACAGAACTGTTTTGGGAATCAGGCAGTGATGCTAGCTCATGTGCCTGAGCTAGAGAAGTTTATCTGCTTGCTGTTTGATTGTGCCCCGCCAAGAATAGAACCACACAATACAAATGATGCTAGTTATGTCAGTTAAAGTGCTGCTAAACTGGCTTAGATGTAAAGGGGAAATCAATCGGCAGGCCCCTCAGAGTGTGTTACTTTGAACATCCAATAATGCCAGGAAATTTATGACCCATGGGGATATAAAAATTAAAGCTGATAAGTTTATGTATATTTTGGATTATGTTAATGAATTTCAACAAAACAAAAAGGAACAACTCCAGAGCAGTCTTATCTGCATCACTCTGAGACTCTTACCATGCCTCAGGCACCCATTCTCTGGCCACAGTAGAATGGATCAGCAATGTTTTGGCTCCCGCAACAAACCAGCTGATGCATCTGTAAAACCGAGCAGATAATCTACACTGCTTTGAGTATGGATCTTCTTACTCTGAGCTTCAAGAGCACCTGGAAGCAGAGGGCAACCTTGTTGCTCCTGGATGAAAACAGCCACATAGTATTCTTGTTCTGATAAGCAGACAGCTTTACCAGCTCTTAGCCTTTTATTTTGAGTCAAGAGATTTCTCTTGCATGCCACAAATGTTGGTGTTTATTTCAAGCCTTACAGACCGAGGGTGTGAGTTAATTTTTCCCACAAAGCTTCTCACTCTAATCGCTGCAGAGAAAAGTTGAAGAATTTGATGTCGTTAAAACTTACATTCCTAAAGGAAAAAAAAAGGCAACAAAGCAAACCCAAAAGTGGTTAATTTGAAGTTCAATTTTTTGTTAGGGCAGTGATGTCATTTTGGAGAATCTTAACTTAATGCAGAGAAAGGGAGGACATGTGACTCTTTGGGATTAGAGGTCAGAAAGCAAGAATCTACAGCAAAGCATCACACACAAGGTACTGCTCCTTCCTGCCCCGGGGCTCCCGCGGCAGCACACCGACCACACACAGCCCAGACAGGGCTGGTCAGGACCAACACACACCCTGACAGCAGGACTCCCTTCTGCCTCCAGCTGCTTGACCAGAGACAGAGGAGCAAGAAGGAATCACTTCTCACTGTAATCTTCCCCTGAAGTTGGCAGCTACAAAGCCTAAAGAGACAGGAACAAGGCTTGGGGAAACAGCGCTCACTCCCTAAACCAAGTGAGTTTCCCAATAGCATGACACACTCTAGGTGGGAAAAATCATTGTGTTCATTCACAGCATTATTTATACTAAAGACAAGAGGTCTCTAGTTCTCCACTCTTTAGTGAGACTAGAATTGAAGTAAAAAAATCTGTCCTTTCCTTTCTGAAAAGAAGCTGCTGTTAGCTTTTTCTGTAGCAATAGAAGAAGTTAATTTACTGTCTTCTTCCCGCTAGGGTACTGTCCACTACAGGAGGCACCTGAGAGGGTCCTGAGGCAAAGCTGCTATATGAGGAGTCTCGATAAACCGGAAAAAACAAGAAAAAAACCTCAGAAAAACAAGACCCAAGAGTGCTTTATTTCAGGTCAACATTCATTTTTCCTATGGCTGGTGAGGCCACCTCCTCTGCCTGAAACCAGCTCAGCTCACAGGCCGTGTTGATGCAGATCACTTCAGGTGCTGTTAGACCACTATACAAGCTCCCCCAGACTGCCACTAAATATGGGTTGCTTTATGTACTACTGCGTGTTTCTGTCTGATAACTGCAGAGAGTTCACAGCCAAAATATAATCCTGACAATGGACGAAAAGAGAAAGCAGAAGCTTTGAAACATGTTGAAAGATATGCCAGGCTGTTCTGCAGTGCCATCTAGTGAGGCAGGCACAATTCCACAGAGCTCCTCACTGAGCCCAGGCAGGGCACATCAATCAACACTTTTTATTTTTTCACTAAGGTTTCTCTTCCTCTTCATATAAACCCCCTTCTGCCTATTTGGTGCTCCAGAGTCCAGCCGACCATCTCTTTTCTCCTAAGATGAGGCCAAAGGCTTGACACCAGAGCAGTTTACCAGCCTACCTTGAGTAACACTGCTAAACACATATGGCAGCTTTGCAGTCTGATACAGATTCAATAGGTGTAGATGATATCTCCTGACCTCCAAGAAAACCTGGAAATATTGAGCTGGGATGTGGTTGTGAATGCAGTCTTCTGTGCTGGGGTGATGTGCAGGTGGGAAGGAGACAGGCATCTGGTGATGAGAATGACCAGCTAGGTAGGGACTTGGGCAGGGGGTGAGAAGTGGCCTAAGGATACATTGGAAAAGGGAAAGGTGAGGTTGCAAAGAGCTGAGGAATAAGAGGGCCAGAGATGTAGCAGAAGAGGACATGGGGACAGAGCTAGGTAAGGTGCAAGGCATGGGTGCCTACTCAGGGAGGGAAGATGAAGAGGAAGGAATTAAATTAGCAGAAGATCTGAATGAAGCATGGTAAGACTGGAAACAGTGAGGCAATAAGAACCTGATTACCCTGAGAAATTGTGATGGAAGATGGGAACGACCAGGCCTGAACAGCAGCACTGAGAAGCAGGGAGTAAGCTGGTATCAGGCTGGGACAGGTGTTCATGAGGTTTTACTGAAGGAAGTGCCAAATGATAACTATGCACATGTCAATATTGTGTTTTTCAGTTTGATTATTAAAAAATTTAAGAAATTGGATATATACATGTGAAGAGCATGTAAGCACAAACCTTACATTACTTTATTTATATATAATATAAATTAGAGTATAATCTGAAACCTATTTTACTGCAGGATCAAAAATCCAGCTCTGAGCTCTCCAAAATTAGTAACTGTTGGATAGGATTGCCTATACCTCCTAATTCACTACATGCCTTTAAATGAAAAGATATTCTCCGTTGACAACAGAAAGGCTGTGGATGTTGTGTACCTGGATCTTAGCAAAGCTATCAAAATGGTTTCCTGTGGTAAGATTCAGAAGAAACTCTCAGAATGTGGGTTAGATAGGAGCATTCTGTGTTGGATTAGGAATTGGTTGGATGGAGGAGCACAGAGAGTGTTGGTAAATGGTGCCACATCCAGCTGCTGGCCAGTCACTAGTGGAGTCCCACAGGGATCAGTGCTTGGCCCAGCACAGTTTAATATCTTTATTGATAACATGGACGGGGGAATTGAGTCCACCATTAGCAAGTTGACAGATGATACCAAGCTGGGAGCAAATGTTGAACTGCCAGAGGGTAGGAGGGCCNATTCCTCAATGGAATGGTCTGCCCAGGGAGGTGGTGGAGTCACCATCCCTGGAGGTGTTTAAGAAAAGACTGGATGAGGAACTCAGTGACATGGTCTAGATAATAGGATGATAGGATAGGGAGTTAGGTTATATAAAAAAAACTGTGATGACATGACCCTGAGATTAGCTCAGATAGATAAAACATGGTATTCATGTGTTCATGGCACTAGGGTTGTGGGTTCAATCCCTGTGTGGGCATTAACTTAGGAGTTGGACCCAATGATCCTTGTGGGTCCCTTCCAATTCAGAATATTCTGTGTGATTCTGTGTGAAAGAAGTCAAGAGTGTAAAGTAGGAGACTTGTCTGTAGAGAATTGTGCCTGACTTTTCATAGGCAGGAGATTGCAAGAGAAAATGAGCTCATGGTTAAAGCAGACAAATGATGCCACAATGCTGGACTTTATCTCTTTATCTCTTCCCCAGTGTGCCCACGGGACGCATCTAGACTTTTAA
Organism: Pitta sordida; assembly: GCA_013390025.1. NCBI lineage: Eukaryota > Metazoa > Chordata > Aves > Passeriformes > Pittidae > Pitta > Pitta sordida. The sequence goes on from WEKX01007497.1 coordinate 33,414, forward strand.
GCCAGACTTTTCTCAAGTGGTGTTCAATGTGTGCTCTTTGGTTTGGAGCTTCCAGACTGGAGATCTATGGGTGTGAATTGCAGAAAGGCAGAGACATAAAGCTGTAAATAAAGTCACGAAGAATTCCCACACTGAATCACTGCTCACGACTATATCATAAAACCATCCTGTCTGGAGGGCACATATATGCCAAGAAAACCATCAGCTTGCACAACAGCAGTTTCTGAATTTCTTATGTGTTGCAAAACAATTTCCACATGCCCAAGCACAGCTCTACTTTTTCATAAGGTAGATGTCCCTGTGGTCTGACTGCCATGATTTTTCATGTACTTTTATGGCGCTAGAAGTCAAAGTACTAATAAATGTAGCAGCATGTAAACTGATCTTTTAATAAAGCTGCAGTTATTGGGAGGAAAAAAGTCTTTTTCAGATTTCATAATAGTCTATGTTGCATTTTCCATTTTGCTTGGACAGAAATGTGAAGTTGTGGCTGCAGTGAGGAAGAAGAAAACAGGCCCTTACAGCCCTTAACTATATCTCCAAGCACCTGAAAGAGTACCACAATCACTCCTGATTTTCAGCTCAGTAAGAAAGAAACTTCATGTACTTCTAGGCAGCAAAAAGGAGAAAAAAATATAAAAGGGAGAAAAGCCACAATAAACTCGTGGAGTATTTTCCATCCTGTGGGGCTGTTTTTTCAGTATTTACATTACTTAATATACAGCTACTAGAATTACTGTGTCCTAATCCAGAAAAGCTTCCGGAAACCAAATTATTTAGTGGCTAGGCATGAATGCTAACCCAATCATTTGAAAGGCAAGCTAATAATATAGAAGTTTATTCTACCCAAGGGTATGTATATCCATCATACTTGAGATGTATTCTTCTGTATAGTAGATTCAGCTTGATGGACATGTTTACAGAGGCTTTGTTCCTAGGATAATTGGACAATTTTGGTTTGGGAGGAATAGGGATATTTGAAAAGTATCCTAGCATTGTGCAAAACATGACAGAGATCTGGCGACAAATACTCAAGACCTGAAGAAATGACCAAAACTCAGAAAGGAGAAATGAAATCATGAGTCTCCAATGGGCAAGAATCCAGCTTGGGTAGGCTGTGGTTGTCACTACAAAAGTTATGTTCAACATAGCTGCCCCTTCTTGCCTACAACATAGAAGGCTCAAGACCACTGGTTATTCACAATGCATGAGCTCACCAGGCTTCCCTTCAAGTTTCCCAAGAAATCCTTCCCATGGAGCAGCAAAGACTAGTCAGTCAGACCCCTAGGGCTTGCAAAGTCTTTAGAGCTGATGTGATGTCCAATAGCCCGAAGTGCAGCATGAAACACATGGTCAGTAGACTTTGCAATTGCAATATGGTATTTAACTCCTCAGCTTCAAAACATAACTCACCACCCACACAAGGGGTCAAGCATGACAGCTACATTTATGCAACCATGGAGATTCACTGCTTCCTGCATGTTCTTCTCTCCCAACTGCCTGCAATGACAGTCCAAGTCGATATCTTTACCAGTTCCCAAATATCCCACTAACTTGTCTACAATTTAAAACTATGACAAGATGCATTTTTTTTCTCATAAATATGTTGAGGGCTTCTACTCATGAACTGCCATTAATCTGTTATGAACTACGTATCAGCCAAAAATAGAAATTGTGTGGACTAGTTTTACCAGAAATTCAGGGCTCGGGTTGGACTGCATCACCAAGCTGTTACGTTGTTTTAGCTGCCAGACTGAGCTGCTTTATACATAACATAATAGTAAGTTTTTTGAAAACAGCTGTATAAAGTCCTTTTTCAAAAAAAGGAGAGGAGTCCCAACTTGCAATAGTTTCCTTTTATGCTATGCCTGGTTCAAACCGACTCTTCATGAAAACACAGGGAGTGTCATAATGCCTCATCTATGTACATCTCCTGCTTGAGGAGCTGAGCCTGTCCATAAAAGGTCTTGTCCCCAGACCACTCTCAGCACATATGAGGAATCTAGGTCAACATGTCTCATATCCAAACTTCTTATAAGAAAGTCCCTTTTTCATGTAATCATAAAACTAATGGAAACAGAGATGAGAACCAAGTTATAAGAAACAAAATCATAATTTCAATGGGACAAGACAGGAAGGAAGCATGGAGAGGCAATGGGCAGCACAAAGTGGACTGTAAGGAGTGCCAGCACATCCTTGGTTTGAAGGAATAATACACACAGGAAACTGAGGATGGGCATTAGAGCTCTTTCTTTCTGTGCTGAAGTGCCAGGCCTCCTTGCCCTGGTATAATGTTCCAGAACAGCAATGTTTCCCAGCTACATATGTCTTATGCCTTTGGGGATCCGAAACAAAAAAACCAATTTGACACTGTTGGTATCAAAACCAGCAGTGGCTCTCTGCTTTTTCCTGGGAAGTTCAGAGTAAAATTCATGTTTGTAAAACCTAAAATAGACAGTTTTCTATGCACACATCTGTTTCTACATAGGAGAAAATGACATCAAGGGGAAGGACATTTTTTTTTTGCATATTATTTAAATCTTAGCCCCATTTCTCCTACCCTAAAGCCCACATGGACTGGTTTCATCGTTGCAAAGACATTTCTATAGCCCTGACTGTCCCAGGAGCAGGCAGCTACTACAGAATGACTGGTAAGGTGTGTAACTGGTCAGGGTCAACTTTGGGAATTTCATGTCCAAAGCAACACTGAGGCAAGATCACCTAGTAATATGTACAGGTAATATCTGTCTTAAGAGCTTTGTCTGTTTACCAGAAAGAAATGGGATCTGACCACTGATTTATCTTCCATGAGCATCAAAGTCAGGTTCAGAGGCCAGCAGGATTGCAACAGGGTAACATTCAAACCTTCATCCACCACAGACTGCCCACAACTTTAGAAACCATCAGATGTCAAAACCTTCAGCTGAAGGATAACTCAGTTGTTTACTACCAGACTATGGTCCTTAGGGTTGACTAACCACAAACAGAAACAATGATGTGAATATTTACAAATGTCAGAAGCTTTTTAAAGGAGAAGTAGTAAACGATCATGAAGCTTAAACTGTGCTGTATGGGCCCAACAATATTCAACAGGTACTGTTCTCTCATTTGGAGCATGAGAGAACAAAATCAGTCATTTAATATCATGGAAATTTTTAGAGTTTCTTCCAAGTGGGCAACAGCACTAGATTAACAGTTACTAACTCCAGCAGAAGAACAGGTCTAGTACTCATGGGCCAAGCATATCCCCCAGCTTCACAAGCATATAGATGCAAGTGTCCATTCTAAAACAAGATATGGGTAAAATTGTCAAAGAGGAAACAGGACCTTACATAACATTAGTGAAAACATCCTTGGAACACTGCAGAGATGAGTTACTGATGAAACTCCAGTGCTACTTTAAGGGCAACATTCCCCACAGATTCTAAGATTCCCAAAACCAGTTTGACACTAAGAAAAATAGTATTTTTTGAAAGGCAGAACAGCTGTAAGAACACCTGTAGGGGCTTGTTTTGTGGCAGAAAGTGTGCTGTACCAGCAGAGTGGTAAAAAAGGGGAGACAAGCCTGGTGAAAAACCTTACCATACACCTCATCACATTTGGAAATGTCAATTTTGTAATAATACAAAGAATAGGAATTTAACAAATGAGTCTTGTATCAGTAAAAAGCTTTTTGCTAAGATCACCTGTCACATGAAAAATCAAATGTTTCAAAGTCTGAGAAGAAAATGTTACCACACAAAAACTCTACTAGCACTAGAAGTTCATCCACTATATTGAAAAGAAAATTTCAGAGAGACAGTAGTTTTATTACATGATGAGTTGTCTCTTAGCACCACGTTACTATCTTATGGATGATTTATGCTGTCCTAGGAAAACTCTAGTGTGCAAAATGTTCAATCAAAAGACATGACTTCAGTCATTTCTCTGAGCCTGGCATAAACAATGGTGCTTTATGCCAAATGGACATAATCGGGCAAGCTCTTTGACATTCCTACTGCAACAAGTAACTGTTATTATTCAAGCTTTAGATATGACAATAGCTTTCTTGTCTCCTTATATAAGAAAGGGCCATCATTAGCTTTGTTAAGTCTGGAAGGAAGCACTTTTTACCTCAGAGAACAACGACTTAATAGAACTGATTTTATCACATGTGCTTCAGTGTTTGGTCAGTACAATAGTATGCTCATTTAACTTCATGATGAAAATGAATCCTCAGTGCAATAAACTTGCTTTTAAAGCAAAATTTTCAACCTGCTGAAGCCTCACCCTGAGTTTTATTGCAGTTATTACTAACTTTTTTGTTAGGATAAAAACCGGATGTTAAAAGTGAGTCCAGCGCATATGAGATGTTCAAATAGACAAGACAAGAGAGAAAAGTGGCAGAGAAGACATTCAGGCTCTTAAGAAGGCAGCAACAGCAGCCTGGAACAATAATGTTGCTTATGCAAAATAATTTGACAGGTTTCATGTATGTTGTTATGTCACTACAGCAAAGTCTAATGGACTATTTCAGTGCATGGGGAATGGATCCTTGACTGAGCAGCTTCCATTACACACAGGTGGTTGTAATATTTATTCAAAGATGCATCAGCCTTTGCACTGCTCAGAGAAGCTTTCTAAAATGCAGCAGGTTTGCTTTTGACTTAATTTTGTCTTTAATATGATGTGTGGAGAACTTTTAACATCCAAGAAAAGGAAAGGGGAATTTTAACTTTTTAGAGGTACTGGTTGTCTCAAGCAGGACTGCTGGAACCAGGCTGCCAAAGAAAGATTAACAGGCATGGTGCTGCAGAGGTAATCACAAACTTGCAGTCTATCATACGGCCTGATCTGCTCTTGTATCATTTTTTAGAACATCCTTACTTGGGTAAAAAACATTTACACATTTTTTTCCATGTGAAATTACACTTTCAGGATTCTTCTAATTGTGAGCACCCAAAATTTCCTGTAGTAGCTAATCTTACTCTCAGGGAAGTAATGGGGCAATTCCTCCTAACATCTCCCTGGGAACAGGAAAGCTGTATTCCTAGCCAAGAGCCACTATATGTTTTCTGGTGACAGAAAAGTGTACTACAATTCTTATTTTGCCCAATCTCCAAACAGACATTCAAATTAGTTATGAGAATGTAGTAAAATTAGTACCACAAAAAAAGGTTAAAGTTAGCACATAAATGTTTTAGGTCTTAGCAAGCTTTTAACTGCTGGGGATGATTAAGATCCACCTGTCCTCCACAAGGCTGTTTGTGCCCTTCTCTGGAGCATTTAATGCTGGGCAGACATTGAAACTACATGTACAGGACTTGAGATGTACTTCAGTTCAGTGACTTTCATGTTTCATTTAGAAATGTAGTTCCTTCAGCTGTACAGGTATTTTTAAATCAAAGAAGAGAGACCACCCCATGAAAAAAACTGCTGCAATCTCCATTTTCTTACATCCATGGTTAACACTCCACAGTTTTGAAAGCAGAGCATCCTAGCACTGGTGCCGTTGAAAGCACAAACATCAGGACACCAAATAATCCCACGATAAGAGGCACTGAGAACTCTGCCACAGAGGACCACCTTTGCTGACAAATTCTGCCTAGGAGAGTTACTGATCCTTTGGCCAGAGCTTCAAAAGGTATCCATTGACAACAGAAGATCTTCAACTTCAACCTATTCCATCCTTATGCAACACAGAAGTTTGACTATTAGCAAAGTTTGAAACACTAGTCTACAAAAAAACCTTCCTTGGACTCATGAGAAACAGATAATACTTCCTAGGAATAAAATATTTCCTTTCAACAGATCCGGGGCTAACTGTCCAAGCATGTTTTACCTGGAAGGCACCTTTTTGGTGGTTTTTTTTTCCCCTCCCCATTTCTGTGAGAACAATACAGTTAGATTCTTCAGCCTCTTGGTTTAAGAAAATTCCATGTCTGTGGAAAGTGTCTCAACATGTTGGAAAGACAGAGTTTACATCACCTCAATGGCATGGTCTTGGGAGTTGGACTAGATGATCCTTCTGGGTCCCTTCCAACTTGGAATAACCTATGAACCTGTAAGGCCCGCAGTCTGCCAACCAAAAGAATTCATGAGAAACAAGATATCTTCACCCTCCAAATGCTAGGTATTTCACATAGCTTGCAAATTCACAGCTCTCTTTCTTTTCTCCTTTGAGGGTAAAAAAGAAAAAAAGGCAAAACCAGAATCCCAGAACTTACAAGAATAACATGGCTCAAAGCAGCAACGATGTGTATAATTGAGAAGATCACTCTCTTCCAAGTGAGACATGAGCACATGCTACTATGGCTGCTTTTGACAGCTCATCTGCAGTGCTTCTCAGTGTTCCTCTTCCCTCCCAGCTGCCAGTGTATGGCTTGGCCCCACTGCCTCTCTCAAATAGAATAGCTAAGGAGATATGCAGAAGGTGATGAGGCTGCCCCTTTGTCATGGGGAGAAGCCTTTTGTTCTATTGTAAAACTTTTCTCCTTTTTACTGGAACGGACAATAGGTATCTCTTCTTATCTCCCTTTCCCTCCCTGAAAGGAATGTGGCATGGAGGACCCCGTGCCTTATCTTATCTCCCCTTCCTGGCAAGGCATATGGTAGGGGAGGGGTTTTATCTCCTTTCTACCAAGACAAACAATGGAGGATTCTTTTTCTTATCTTTCCCTCATGGAAAGGCATGTGACTGGGGGAGGGCCTGAGGGCAGGCTGAGTGACTGCCAATGGCATGTGAAGACATGCCCACAAGGCATGTGACGTGGAAGGGGCCCGAGGCCCTATAACTACAGCTCCTGGGCCTCAGCAGAGGAGGTTCGTTTTGGACTTTTGAATTGAGGATGCCTTGTTTTTTCACCTCCGCCATTTTGCCCAGGACCAAGTGGACCTTTGACTTCTCATCTCAGCGCAGCTTCTCTCCTGCTGGTCATTGGATCTCCCTGCAGTCCCTTGGACATTTTGGGAAAGGACCACTGGCTGTTTACTCCACTGGTTTGCCTACCCTGAACCCTATTCCCCCTGTCTCGGGAGTCCTGGAGGTGCCCTGGTTTTTTCCTTTGAACTAGGCACCCTGTTGTGCTTGTTTATATTGCCATTTGTTTACAGTTGTCATTGTTCCAGTGTGGGGTTTGTTTGGTTTTTTTCCCTCCCTTTTAATATTCTGTTATTGTTCAAACATATGTATATATATTTGTTATATTAATTTTTTTTTCCTTTCTCCCAGTAAAGTTCTTATTTCTCTCTCTATATATATAATTCAAGTACTTCTAAATTTAATTCCTGCTTCATCTTAATTGACCCAGGATACCCTTTGTTGACATGGCAGAGAGGTTTGTCTGATAGCACTGCAGCCCAGCAGGCTCAGTGGGCCTGTGGGAAGCTCCCACAAGTAGCCTATGGTCCTGTATGTCCAAGGAGGTGCAGGAAAGCCTGTGTCTTCCTGCCATGCAGAGAAGTAACCATCTCCTATTTGACAAATTCCACCATTGCTATGAAGACAGGGTCTGCTTTTGAAGTGCAGGTTTATTTCTGGCTGTAAGGTTGTATGGCATGATTACAATTTCTGTACTAGTTGCGTATTTAAATATCTTCTTATTACAATATTAAAACTATAATTCTGGAGCATCTTCATCACTTTTCTCCTCCTCACATGTGTGATCACTTATCACAAGTAATTCTACGCAAAACTACGAATGTGTCAGAGGGACTTGGGCATGGAGAAGAAAATCAAAGAACACTGCATTCATACTGGTCTTCCTCCGGCAAAACAGAACTCCCAGTGAATCCACTGCTCCAAGTCCCACATACTTAGTCCTGCACTGTTACACTCCAAAAAGACATGCTTCAGTGTGTGCTCTACAAATGTCACCTGTGAAAGGAACATCACAAGTCAGCCTGTGGAATGACATGGGGTTTTTGTTACTTATTCCCTACAACACACTAGATATTCTGTGCTAAGTCTGCCTGAAATTTAGACCCAGGCAGCTCCTCTGCGTTTTCCTGGTAAGGACAAAGTTTGATCTCACTTGTGATGAGACGCGGTGCATAAAAGAGTCACTGCCTGGTTGCCTGGTATTAATTTTTCATGAGATCAACAATACAGCCTTTGTGTGTGTGTGTTTATTTCTGTATGAATCCTTTCAATTCACATTTCTAGCAACACCCACACAGGATGACAGCGAACATGCTTCTCACATGACTGTTGTGTTGTACTTTCTGCAGCTCTCGGGTGCAGTATATTTTTTTAGGACTTTAGCCCTTCCCAGTCCTTTTACATCCCATTACAAAAGAGAGTAGAGGTTCACTGGCTGAATTTCCAACCAAGCAGACAAATTTATTACCACTAGTAGTATTTTCAGCTACAAAATTAAATCAGCTGAGCAGCCAAAGCTTCTGACTGAAGTAGGAGGATCCCACATTTGGGACTATCCTCTTGCTCTGTGTAACACATCAGCAGTCCCCAGCCAGAACTCAGTCTCCTCTGGCCATGAACTTGAGAGGAGGAGCGTGCAGATGGTTCTGCAGGCTGGCTCCTTGCAAGCATTTAGGCTCTCCCTGACACCTGAGAGCCTAGCAGGGACAAGGAGGCCAAGGAAAGGGGGAAAAAACAATGCGGGAGAAACAAATCTCAGTTCCCTGATGCCACAAGCAATGACAATGGGGGGAAGCTGGACCAGCTGTGTTGGCTCAGGGATGATACTTGGGGCAGAAGTGCTTTCCAGGGTGACATGGCTTTGGTGTCACAGCATGCTATTGCCCTGTTTTGTCCATTATGTCTTTCTTTTCTTCCCCTGAAATACCGAATAATGGCAACTGCTGACAAATGAGGAAGGTTTCCTGAAATGGCAAAACCAGCTTGCATTCCTGTTCCACTCACCCTCATCCATCACTCCCATTTGTCCTTGGGTTTTTCTCTAAAGTTTCCCCCCTCTGCATCTCCTCTTAAAATGAAAGGGTTTTTTTGACTGGAAGTATGTCTGTGGTCACAGCCAGAAAGACATCCCACAGACAGCTCAAGCTGGCAAGGTGTAGCACAAGGGTGGAAATGAAACTTCTGTGATGGAGTGAAGCCAAAGGATCATCTTATGTTGTCTTTATACTGGAGGAAAATTTAATGTGTAGCAACACCTGAGATGGGAAATCCTGGTCATCTTTACCACACTTTGAGCACAAGATCCATCCACCAGTTTCACAAATATCCTCTTTATGTCCATCTTGCAGCAAAAGCCATTTCTGTCAAAGCATGCATTGTCTTGCCACACCACAGGCTCCAGCAGGATTTTAACCCTAAGGAAAATGCTTTGATAAATATCATTCATTGGACTTTTTTCCCTGTCCTCTCAGATTCACTACATTTTACATTCCATTTAAATATTTTACATATTACACTTATTCTATGAATATATAACGATTTTAAATAAAACTTTTGTGATTTTACACAGCAGCTGATTGGTATGTTAGAGAATATGGAGTATTATTATTAATATCTGCTAATTAATGTAGCCAGTGACGGTTCATCACTTAAAAGAAAAAGAAGCTTTAAGCCAAAGAACATTGTGAGATTCAGGGTCGTATTAATTTCCTTCTTGCCAGAGTGTGGAGGTATTTCAAACCAGTTAAAAATCAAGTTCTTTAATGGGAAAATTATAGTTTTATTGTGTTCCTGGAAGGAGAGAGGAGTCAGGGAAAATCCGGAGTATCAGTAGTAATTTTGGATTAATTCCAATTCCTGCACATCTTGAGAGTCTATCTATCTTGAGATGGGTAACATTCATAACTTAATTCCAGACGTTTGCTGTTAATATTACAGTGAATCTCCGCTACACTGCGACCTCTCCATTACGACCCCACCCATTTGCAAGGAAAATTTCTCTAAATGTTGCTTGAGACGTCTGCGAGGATCCCTGGCCGACACATGCGCAGTGCCTCTGCTCTGCCGAGGGGTGGTGCCTGTGGGGCGGGACTCACCCCGCCCTGTGCACCGTGCCCCCATCCCTGACCCAGGAAACTGCCCCACGAAAGTGAGGGAAGTGAGGGGGGCAAGCTCTGTGTGCTGGGAGGGGGCAGCTGCCACTGCACCAGGAGGAGACTTCTGTTTCCCCACCCTCTGAGACCATACAGGCAGCACTGCCTTTCCTGGGACTGGTGGATGTTAAAGGGAAAGAAACTCCGATACCAACCACCCCCCGCCCACCCTGTGGGCTTCTCTGGGCTGCTGCAACCACAGTCCCACAGCCCAAACCCCACGTCACTTCCCCTCCCCCACAACCTCGGTGATTGTGCCTGCAGCGTCCAGTGTGGTGTCCCGGCCCCCACGCGGGACTCCCTGCGGGGCCGGGACACCACACCAGGACACCGCGGACACAATCACTGGGGTCAGGGGGGATAAGAGGGGAAAGCGGTGTGGGGTTTGGGCTGTGGGAACGTGGTCACAGCAACCCGGAGAAGCCCACAGATTCTCGGAGCGGGAGGGTCTCCCGAGTCAGAGGGGGCTCAGAAATTATTCCCTTTGCTCCCCTGTGCTGAGCGAGCCTGAGGGGAGAAGCAGAACAGCGTCTGCAGCACTCCGGAGTGCCGGGGCGTTGGGGCAATGGGCATGGCCTGCATGCATATTAATGACCTGCGCTTCTTTGTGAGTTTGGCTTTTTGCAAGGCTCGTGGCATGACCCATTCCTTGCAAATGATGGGGTATAATTGTAATCTGTTTCTGCTTAAGACTCAGAGTGCTTTGCTGTCAGAGCATACTGAAAAGCCCCAAAAGGCAGTGACAATGAGTGCGTTTATTACATTGAGAAGGCAAACAAGGCGGGAGGGGCGGAATGGTAAACTCATTTTACAAATTGAAGTTATGGCTATTTATTATGAGTCATCTTATTGTTTGTCTCACTGCATTACCTTGCTCGAATCTCTGCTGAGTTTCATGCTGAAGATAGCCCAAGACCTTGGGAGCCTTCCCAGCCAGCCAGGCACAGACAGCCTCTGGGGGAGACATGCAAACCCTGTGAGGGACTGTCCCTGTGGGGCTTAAACAGGGCAGCAGGGTCTAGGCAGTCAAAGAGTGCACAGACAGTGCTTACATGTGCCATAGGTTGTTTCAAAGGGGAAGGTGGTCCAGGGAGAGGAGTAGAAGCTGCTCCCACTCAAGCTGGTATCTCTCAGAACCAAAAGACAAGAAGAATAGAGCCTCCTACTCCTGCTATAAGTCTCATCATCCTCCATAGAGAACTATTCCCTCATTTACATACTAGAAACAACTCCAGATCTGTCTCTGCAGTAAGCATGAAGGAAAAATGAAAATAAAACTGGTGGACATCAGCAAGTAATGTCTCCTTCTTTTTTGGCCACATCTCATTTGAAGGACTGGGATCTCTCAAACATTACAGACATCAGGAGAAGAAAAAGCAACTCATTTCTACCTCTGAACAACACAATAGATTGCCTGAGAATCAGCTTCTCATTCTTCTGAGATAGAATTTATTTTATTCACTCCTAGGGCAATGGCATAGCATGGCCACATGCAGCAAGAGAGCTATGGAATATCAAATTCTAACAGGATTTCTACAATGTCTGTTTCTATAGTTTGTTTTCCACATCCCAACACCCAATTTCTTCCTGCATGTCCTGAAATAAAGGATCTGCACTCAAGTCTATACAACAAAAGCTGCCTTCTGAGCTTCCATTCTCAGTTGCTTTCCACACTGGCCTTCATAGACTTGGAACCTTGATCTCTCCTTCAAGCCTTGTGGAGTGTCAGGTAGTGCCTCACAAGAATTGTCTCAGCTCAAGCAATTCTAAGATTATGTATAAGTAAGAAAGAAAAACAAAAATGTCAAAACAAATGCCAAAATACAGCACAGAATCATTCATAGGTTACTGAAATATATGCAAATAAAGCAAGTAAATGTTTCCAGTTGATTGGAGTGGCTTGTTGGTTACACAACCTTCAAAACAAGGACTGGGCTGAGGATTTCAGCGTGTTTGTTTCTCTGAGTCATAAGTGTATCAGGCTCTGTGGGAAAGGCCAGCCAAAGGAGATCGCTGTCTGTCTTCCCTTCTTCGTCATTCCATTGATCATAAACAATTCTTGTACATGTTCTTAAATGCCACAAAATAACAGGAATTGGATCTGGTTCACAGGGAGCACATCAACATCCCATAACTCTCATTGCTGTCTCCCTCCTGTCAAGTTCATTATTTCAGCATTGCTTTTCTGCTGTCTTCTGTTTCTCTTTATGTAACTTCTTTTTTTTTTTTCCACCTAATAATTTCTTGCATTGATCCAGAGATTTGGTAAATATATATGAGAGACCTCAGACACAGAAATAAATACAAAATACATAAAGATATTTTATTGGTTTTTGTAGAATATTTTTTTTAAAAATCCTTTTCAAGAGAGCACAAAATTTAAAAATTCCTCCTCTCCCCACTTTTTAGCTGACTGACTAGGGTTCCCAGAGGGCACCAGGAAAGGCAAGACAGGGTACTGCAAGTCTGTCATCCTTGAAGTTAGGCTTTGCACGTCAGATCCTTATGGTTTCTGGGACAGAGAGCACCTAGTATAGCTCATGGATCAACATGTCTTCACCACAAACTTCCTGAAAATGTTTTGATCACAGTCATCTGAACCTATCCTTACTTCCAGCTTCTAGATCTCAATGAGATATTAGTGATCAGCTTATTTTTTTTTTTAATTAGAAATGTACAATATGAGGTTAGAGTGGTTAAAAAGATCTCATAACAATTTTTATGAAGGAGTCAGTCCTTCCTGATTAAAAACCTTGCCTTTTGAGACTTCATTTACTGGTCTCAGCCACTGATCCAACTTGGTCTGAGATCTTTATCTGATGTCCCCTAAATTTTGGAAGAGGTTAAAAAGAACTCAGTATAGCTACTTTCTCCATTTCTTCACTGATAAAAAATAAACAACATGTAGTATCATTACAGTGCTTACACTGTATGACACCACCGAAATGCTGCACTTATTAGCCCCTCTCTGAAGAGAACAACCAGCTTCATTTTGTGCAAAGGGTGTCATCAGCAGAACAGTGTGCCTGGCTCTCCTCAAGACTTTCAAAAGGCTCATGAAAAGACTGTCATGCTGTTTCTGTCTTCTCATATGCTGGAACTATCATCTGGACAGTGAGTTCCCTGCAGAAAATGAAATACATATTTCCCAGACACCCTGTTGCAAAGCCAACCAGGACAAGACTGAGCACTTGGTCCAGCCTTGGGAATGCAACTACAATCCATTTGCAGCCCTAGTGCCTCGGTAAGGTATGAGGTGTGTGAAGGAAGATTACATGCAGGTACCCCCAAAATGCCAGGCAGTGGAAGGATTTAGGAAAATTTATTTCCAAAGACGGGAGCACTAAATCTTAAAGAAGATTATACTTAATGTCTTAACACCAGGCCTGGGGAATTAATCCCCCTGTCCTTCTTGGGGTTTTTGTCATTCCAAGTCCCCCTGCTGTGGTGGTCTTCAAACATGTCTACAAGAATTTATCTTCTTCTCATGTCAGGGAGAGCTTCTCTGGAATGCTGGAGGAGAAAACATCTAAAACTCTCTCTGGGAAAGATGACTCTTCCAGGAAGGAAAGTCCTCCTAAGTAAAGTAACTACAAAACCCCTTGTAACAAATCTTGCAGGATGGTTTTCTAAACTTACAAACTGACATGCTGGACTATATTCCAAGGGCAATTGCATCTGTTGCACACAATCATTGTGGGCATTTCATGGCTGAGATGTCTGTACCTCTTTCTTTTCAGCAGAATAATTCCTTAAGCCACTGTTGAGAATGGAGACGGTTCAATGTATCTCTATTCAGCAAGTAATGTAGCCTGTCAAAACAGTTATAATTTTTATGACAATTTATCACCAGAGTCACTGATCTATCAGGCACCCCTCTTCTGAGGATAGGGATGGTCCATGCCCATAGTTCTTACACCAACAGACCCTAAGCAGCAAAATCTGGATGAGAAATAACTCTTGTTTTCTAGCATGAGTCTCAGGGACAAACATGAAAGCTGAATGATTTGTTTCCATTTTTCTTTCTGTTTCCACAGCAAAAGGAAAAGCAGAAACCTTCATTGCACACATGTATGCAATGAGAGCAGAGGTCAGCTCTGGCACTTTATGTAGTTTCAAAACTGCAGAACTAGTGTCTCAAGGCCTATTCTCTTTGGTAGAAAATATATTTTTCCTGCATGAAATAAAACCAGATACAAACATTGGACTTGTAGTTGCTGCAAAGGAGAAACATTATTTGGGGTCAAGATCTACTCACCTGGAGTTCTGACTAACCTTCAGATGGGTTTTCACTCCTGAAATGGTCATCTCACAATATTTCCAACCCATTTGTGTAAACTCTAGCAGTTTGGAGGGTTCAAATAAAGGTCAGCTAGCATTTACCTTTGTACTTTCCATATCAGGGAGTCTTGCTCTACCACACTATCATCCAGTATTGACCATTCTATGATCGCATCACTACAGTGCTGATATTTACATGTGAAAGAGTAAAAATCAGGTGTCAATGGGAAACAGTAGGAATTTTCACTCCAAGCAACATGAATATAAAACCTGACCATTTTGTATATATTTTCTTGGAGATTTTACATCTGGTTTGAATTCTTCTCAAATTTTTATTGTAGAATATATTTTTTCAACTTATTAAAAATATTTTTAATTAATTTTTCAGTAAACTATAGATTCAAGTATATTATTAGAATAGCATTGGGCAGTACAAAAAAATTACTGTGTTCATTTTGGAAACATAAAGTAATAAAGATTAAAAAACCGTTATAGTTTCAATGTGGAGCACAGGGACAATCAGCAAAAAGGAACTACTCCATCACTGCAGCTGGCAGAAGACACAACTTTCTAGATCTTTGAATGTTTCATTCAATTGCAGAATGGTCTTCAAATATGGAATAAAAATGTTAAACCCAAATTAACTAAGAAGGCAAATATGAAAAACACATTCCTCTTCAGACTGCCCCAACCTGTCCAGCAATATGTAGCACAGAAAGAACCTTTGGCACGTTTCCCAGTAGCTGTCTGTACCAAGTACTGAATTTCTTTAGCTGCATCTGATTTGTGTCTTGATAATAGTATGAAGTCTTTTTTTTTTTTAATTTTAGATGTTTAGGGTATCTTTCGTCCCAAAACTTCTTGTGTGCTCTGAACGAACAGCCAACAGCAATAGCCATAATGCTTCACTCTTCAAGGAACAGCACAAACATATCGCTCCAGGACTCTCCTTGCAGAAGTTGCAGCTGGACATTCCTGGTGCATGTGATTTGTCAGTAAGACAGAGGTATCTAGAGAAATAAGCCAAAGTTTGTATATTTTACAAATATTTTTTAAAACCCTCTTTTTTGACATTGTTTTGACAGATTTCATTCTGTTTTGCAAATAGGAGATTTGAGGTTGGGGGACACTTGAAATTTGCCGTTTGTTGTTCTTCCAGCTCTTATAAAACAAGAGAAAATAAATGTAGGAAGGGCTCTGACGCAGGAAGGGGTAAGACATAAGGTTCTGAAAGGTAAGAAGAGGTAAGAACACAGGTTCTGAAACTGAAATAGATTCTACCTTGTTCATGACCCGGAAAATAGAAACATTTGACCACAGTAGGGCTCAGCTGGCTGTTGGATTGTAGCTGCACAGCTGGAAGCCTACAGTTAAAAATGTGTTATCTAGAACACAGTGGTAAACAAAAGGGTTTGTTATAAATGTCTGAGTAGATTAAAGGTCAAGAAGGAAATACAGAACAATGGGAGACAATAAAAAATATTAACTCAGTTATTTACATTGTCAAGTCAGATAGGGAAGTTTGAACTAAACATCTGGTTATGTCATGCTATAAAGAACATCCAAAGTGAATCAAGGAATTCTCAGCTTTAGAACCATAACATGTATGAGAAAAATGCCTTCTTAGATGCTGAGAAAAAGCAAGACATACTTTCCTATAGAGAGTTCCTTCTGAGGAGTCTCTAGAATTGGTCCAGTGCATTTGTCTCTGCTTAGGGTTGGGTTTAGCCAACCCTAAGTTGAGGTTTTTTGAGTTTTCTTGAGTTGAGTTTTTTTGAGTCTCAAAACCATGGATATCCAAGCTATTTAATTATCTATACAACTACCACAGACAATGGGGACTACTAGATATGTTCCCAGAGTAGTTCATTTCACTAGTATTAGCCAGCTATCTCTGTCTAAAAAATTCACAAGAAGATTTTGAAAACCATCAGTATAATCAGGTGCTCAACATCTACTTGAGGACACGTTAAATACTCCCTAGGCCATGCCTGAATGTTCAGCACACTCTCTTTGAGCAGGCTGGAGGGAAATAGCAGAAGCCTTTCTGCACAGTGAGCATGAAGTCCAAGAAAATTGCTGTGACAGACTGTGAGCGCTGTATATGAGTGTTTCTTGTGGGTTTTCTGCAAGCCTAAATAGCATTTCTTGTACAAAGTAATCTCACGGTAATCCACACAAACTGATCAGTTTGTTTGTGTTGTCCCCAAAAGAGAGCTAAAAGCACTAACCACCTCTTTCTTGCAATACAAATCCAGAAAAATAATCGTTTGGGGACTTTTTTTTCTTCTTGCTGATTTGTTTGGCTTTTTCAAATGAAAATACCATCAAACTGTAATATAAGAAAACTATACAAGAAGTAACCCATCAACCTCATAGAAGTATATAAAAGTGAAAGCATATTGTAGTAACCACAGCCTTTTAAAGACTATCTGAATTTGTATAGCTCATTCTGAGTTATTTCAGTAGGTAAACTGTAGAAACATCCAGTACACTATATTCAGGTTTGTTCACTTATGGAAAAATCCTTTGGAATGTAATAAGAGAGAAGCTCAAATAGTGCAATAGAAAATTTATCCAACATCCAAAGAGAGAAGCTCAAAGAGTGCAATAAGAGAGAAGCTCAAATAGTGCAATAGAAAGTTTATCCAGCATCCAAACACTATATTCAGGTTTATTCACTTATGGAAAAATCCTTAGGAATGTAATAAAAGAGAAGCTCAAATAGTGCAATAGAAAATTTATCCAACATCCCTCCTGTACAGTTATAGTAATCGATTTTTGAATTCTGTAGGAAGCCTATCACTCAATTAAAATCTATCATATTTTTTCCATAAAGGCTATGTGCCAAAGTGCTCATAGCAAATATTCCCATCTTCCCTTGCAGCAAAAAAACCCTCCAGCAAAATCTGTGACCTTCTATATATCCATTTGCTAATAATTAATTGATACTAGAAAGAGAGGACTTTCCTTTTCTTTGCACTTAATGGCATTTGGAAAGAGACCTCCTGCAATCCATCCAACAGGGCTCAGTGATGTGAGAAAGGACACCACTAACACATCAGTGCTCTGTAATACTGGAAGAGAGACCCCCTTTTGCACTGAATTAATGCCTGGAAAATTTGCTCCCCTTATGCTTTTTCCATGTGATTTGCTGGATCTGATTCTTGCTCCATTGCTGGGAAGGCCAGGACATATCCCTTGGCAGTTTTAAAAACTTTTATAAACTGGAAAGTATTTTGCTGGCTAGAACTTTGCTTGCCTAGAACCTGTGAAAGATGTTGCTGCTATTGTTGGGGTGTTAGTTGAGTTTAGTCATGTTACTCACTCCAGATAAATTGGCTAGTTTGATTTCTTTTCAAATCTTTTTTGTTTACCTCAGGATGTTAAATAATTCATTTTACAATTGCTTACTTGTGCTTAATTCCTGTAATTCATTCCTGTATGTGCAGAAACTTACTCGAGGGGGAGGGAGGGAAGAAAAAAATATTCTTCTTTCTTGGTTTCCAATTTGTTATTTTAGTCTAGGTGAGAAGGCAAATCTACAGTGATTCAAATACTTGTAAGGTAAGAGAGAGATGGATGTTCTGATGCCAAGAAAGCAAGACTTGCTGAGCAGAGTCTAGTGTGTCTTAACACCTGCATTTTCAGCATCCCTGAAATCTGAGGAAGCCATGTATGGAGATCCTCAGTGTTATAGGTGAAAAAACCTGTGGGTTTCTGATTAGAATTTGCACATATTAAATGTTAGTCCAGCACATCATGATGTTTTTTCCTAAGGTGATGATCTGGGCCTCCCTGAAGGCCCATTGGCCAAAATACTGACTTGAAATCCTAGAAATGTGTGTGTGTGTATGTGTGTTTACAGAGTATAGGTGAAGATGAGACATTCCTAACTATCCTTCCAGTTTGCTTAAAAATCATGTAAAGATACAAAAGTGGTAATAAATTTGGAATCTTAAAGTCATTTACCATTCAGTGCACTCAAAAATTTGCCAGCAATTCATTCACTTTCTTACTTGGCTCCTTATCTACAAAATTCACTGTGGAAGGACTTAAAGAATTTAATGGAAATGGGAGACCAAGTCAAGACTATATTTCTGTGCTGCTAAAGAAATACATCTTGAGTAAAGTGAACATAATACTGGAATGGAGTTTTAAGCTACAGTTTTAAGCTGATGATTTGTGTACTTTGAACTCTATACAGGAAATAGTAATACCTATCACTGGTTTGGGTAAGACTAAATCCCGGGATGACTTTTGTCTCAGTGATTCATTCTTTTAATAAAGAGTTATCCCATGTGAAAACAATTATCCTGGAAAATCATTTGGGGAGTATAAGTAAGTCTCCTTAAATCAAACCCAAATTTTACTGAAAGCCATAAAGGACTAGGAAAACATAAAATGTACTATGAAATGCCATAGCTAGTTCCTACCATCAGCATGGATAAAGACTTGAATGTAGAAAAAGCAAACAACATGTAACACGCATTTATCTGTGCTGGTAATTAACTTGTAAATCAGATAAGAAAGGGTCCCTTGGACCTCACCAGGTCGTTACACAGAAGATAAAACAGGTCAGTGCCATCCTGACCCCAAGGGACCCTTGGTAGATGTCAGGTTGGAAATACTTAACAATCTGCTCATGAACAACTCCAATCTGATTGTCAACTGCTCCATGGGCTTCTACTGCCTCTTCAAAGCATTCAGTAAATTGTGGCTAAGGCCCCATATTGATGAAGAAGTGCCCTTTGACTGTCCTCCATCAGTTGTTGTCTAACACAAGGGTGCAATATGTGCTTGGTATCAGGGACAGCAAAGTAACTCAGGAATGACACATGTAAGAAGGACTTTTGGAAAGATCATTTAAATTTGTGTCAAAAGAGACTGCTTGAAAGAACCACAGCTTGGGCAAAAAGAGATTTCAACTGTATTCTTCAAATGTGGCATTTCAAAGAATCCTGGCTCTCAGTGACATTATTCCGATCTCATAAAAACATAGAAAAAGTAGAGTGAATCATGGTGAAATATTTTCAGGCCCAGCCTGAAATAGCGCACATGAGTGCCAGTGCAGCTGGAATGCATCTCAACAGAGTTTTTTTCCCCCCTCAAAATAAGCATATGTGTTCAGCTCTGTATACAGCACATGGATGGCAAACCCACAGGGCACGGTCAGATAGGCAAGAATACAGGGATGTCTGTGAGGAGAGAAGGGACTCATTGAATTAGCTGAATTTCTGTAGATGTAAACAGACCTTGCTAAGCAACATGAAGTAACTAATGAGCCATGGTTCAGTGAGAATCACCGGCAAAAAGGCATTACCTCTGGCTTAATTTTTTGCTATGAGGTTATAGAAAGTAAATGAATTTGTGTACTTCAATTTCAGTACCTTTGTTCTGGGCAGAAATTAACTCATCTGTTGCTTTGTAGGCTTTGCTCTCACCCAGTACCACAGTGGTCACTCACTTTTTTTTTGCTAAAACTGGTATTACCTAGCACGATGCTTCCGGGCAACCATCTCACCACATTGACAGGAGAGCAGAAATTCAGGTGGACAGGGAGAATACAGTTCAGTAGTTCTCTCAAAATACATTGCAGAGTTAGTGCAGTAGTTTTTTACTATTGGTATTTGACACACAGTGTTATGGTTTAGGGGTTTTTTCTGCTGCTCTGGTAGCGAGGGGGTTAACAGCTCAGCTCTTGCCTGAGCTGTCCGTGCTGCCATGGCCTTCAAAGTTAGAGATAAAGGTAGGCGTCTCTGCAGAATAACATACTTGGGAGAGAAAAAAAAAAGTTCAGTAGTAAGATGTAGCGTGCCAGCTCAGAACCTGCGTCGGGAGGCTGAGAGATTTGAAGGCCCCAGGCCCACGAGAGAAGGGGTAGAGATGTTCTTCCAGGCATCCCGCTGCTGCTTGTGAATTGGACTGACCATGGTGAAAACCTATGGACCAAAGAGAGAGAACCAGGACCGCAGAATCCGTCTAAGCATTAAGACTGAAGATGGAGAGGTAAAAACTGGACAACACTGCTGATGTGTTGGAGCCCAGAGACAGAAACTTGGAGCTAGCTGAGAGCTCCGCAGAAATCCCTGGACAGACTTTTTT
>WEKX01007503.1:423-10467 GCA_013390025.1 Pitta sordida
TCTTTATCTTTCCTATCTCACTTTCACCTATCGCGTTTCCACTTCACGGGCAAATAATAAAGCTTCACTGTTTGACCAAAGCTAAACCCCTTTCCGGGATTTTCTTTTGCGGTTTGAGATTCAGCAAATGAACCATCATGTGTCCAAGCCTAGCTGGATGGACCGTGACAACTGACCATATTGTTCCCGATACAGGCCAAAATGTCATTGTCCCTCTTAGTCACCTGGGCACACTGTTGGCTTATGTAACATTTTCTGTCAAACATGATTCCGAAATCCCTCTCCACCTCACCCCTCTCCAGCCACTCGTCCCCTAGCCGACAGTGATGCATGGGGTTGTTATGTCCAAAGCGAAGAACCCGACACTTGGCTTGTTAAATCTCATTTGATTAGAAACTGCCCATTTCTCTAGCCTATCAAGGTCCCTCTGAAGGGCACTTCTACCCTCTGGCAGTTCAACATTTGCCCCCAACTTAGTAACATCTGCAAACTTGCTAATTGTGATCTCAATTCCCCTGTCCATGTCATCAATAAAGATACAGTCAGCCCTCTTGCGCTTCGTGCCCCCCATATTGTGGCTTCAGATCTTAGTGTCATGAATTTTTAGCAATGTAGGAGACCTGTTTTGCAGCTGCGCATGTGCGACCGGCCACCACAGTGGTGGCGGCAGTGGCATAGGTGGCGGCAGCAACACAGGCGGCAACATGGGCGGCGGTGGTATTGGGGGCAGCACGGGTGGCGGCGGTGGCCGCGGGGTTGGTAGCGGTGGCAATGGTGACACGGCTGCCATTCAAAGCGGAAGTCGGGCTACGCGGATCCCAATTAAGACTGCGGGTCCACATTATAGGAGACCTGACTGTATTAAACAGTGCCGGGTCTAGTACTGATCCCTGTGGGACTCCACTAGTGACCTGCCACCAGCTGGATGTGGCAGCATTTACCAACACTCTCTGAGCTGATCCATCCAACTAATTCCTAACCAAACACAGAATGCTCCTATCCAATCCATGCTCTGAGATTTTCTTCTGAAGCTTACCATGGGAAACGTGTCAAAGGCTTTGCTAAGAGCCAAGTACACAACATCCACAGCCTTTCTATCGTCAACCAGGAGAGTCAGCAGTTTACAAAGTGAGATCAGGTTGGTCTGGCAGGACCTATCTCTCTTAAATCCGTTCTGACTAGATCTAATGTTATAGTTATTTTACAGGGGCTGTGTAATTGCCCTCATGATTATCTGTTCCATGACTCTACCCAGGACTGAGGTCAAGCTGACAGGTCTATAATTACCTGGATCGTCTTTCCGACCCTTCTTGTGGATGGATGTCACACTAGCCAATTTCCAGTCTTCTGGTGGATCACCAGTAAGCCAGGACTGTTGGCACATTATGGAGTGTGGCTTAGCAAGTTCATCTGCTAGTTTTTTCGTCACCCCAGAATGGATCCCATCTGGTCCCACGGACTTGTGAGGATCCAAGCAGCTCAGCCAGTCTTGATAAAAGGTAGACCAGGTTGGTCAGGCAACACCTATCTCTCCTAAATCCTTGTTGACTAGATCTAATGTCATAGTTATTTTACAGGTGCTGTGTAATAGCACACAGGATTATCTGTCTACTTAGATTTCTGCAAAGCCTTTGGCATGATCCCACATGGCATCCTTATCTCCAAATTTGAGAGACATGGATTTGATGCAGGGACTATTCAGTGGGTAAAGGAACGGCTGGACGGACAGAGCCAGGCAGCTGTGATTATTTGTTCTGTGTCCAGGAGGAGGGCAGTGATGAGTGCTGTCCCTTAGGGCACCTTGGGACCGGTGTGCTTTAATATCTTCATCAATGACAGAGACAGTGAGTGCACCCTCAGCAAATTTGTAGATTACATGAGGCTGACCAGTGCAGGTGACATAATGAAAAGAAGGAATGCCATCCACAGGCACCTGGAAAAACTTGGGAAGTGGACTCAAGGGAACTTCATGAGGGTGAACATGTCCAGGTGCCAGGTGATGCTTCTGGATCAGGGTAATGCCAGACATAAATACAAACTAGGAGAGAAGCCATGAAGAGAAGCATTTGAAGGCTCTTGTGGATGAGAAACAGGACATGATCTAGCAATGCATGCTCCCTGCCCAGAAAGATGGGCAGCCAGTATCCTGGGTTGCATCAAACCCAGCATGTTCAACGGGTTGAGGAAGGTGATTCTGAACTTCTATTCTGCCCTCATGAGACACCCACATGGACTACTGCACCCAGCTCTGTGGTCCTGAGCATAGTGAAAACATGGACCTGTTGGAGCAGGTCCAGAGGAAGTTCATAAAGATGATCAGAGGGATGGAACACCTCTCCTGTGTAGGCAGGCTGAGAGAGTCGAGATGTTCAGCCCAGAGAAGAAAAGATGCAGGGTGGAGACCTTCCAATTGTGGCCTTCCAATACTTAAAGGAAGTTAATAAAAAAATAGAGGGACTTTTCACAGGGGCATATAATGATAGGAAGAAGGACAATGGTTTTAAATGGAAAGAGGACAAACTCAGTTTACATCTTAGGAAGAAATTCTTTAGTGTCAGGGTGGTGAGACAGGAACAGGTTGCACTGTGAACTTCCCATCCCTTGTAGTGTTCAAGACCATGTTGGGTGGGACCCTGACCAACTGGATCTGGTGGATAACAACCCTGCCCGTGGTGGGGGCGTGGGTATTTACAAGTAATATTCCTGACAACCCAAACCACTGTATGATTCTACTGATTCTTTGATTAAAAACTAATTTCTCTTTTGAGGAGGAGGGAGAGTGTAGGATGGAAGAGAATACTCTGCCAAGTGAGTAAGAGAGTAGAGCAGGAAAAGAAATTAAGACTTTAGGTGAAGTTGAAAGCCCTACAAGGTGCCTATTTCCTCTGTATGTGTTCATGTTGTCACTTTTTTTGAAAGAAAACAGATACTTTCATAACATTTGGTTCCCATGATACAGTGCAATTTCATCTTTATGGAAGTATTTTACCAAACTGATGGCACATTTTAGTTGAGTAGTGTTCACTTGACCTCAACTGGACTATAAAGTCCTCTGATTAACTCACTGAAGCAGGGGAAATGTTGAATCTCCATGTTACAGAATTTCTTGTTAGGAGTCTCATTTTTCAGGAGAAGAAAGACAACCAGGTTTCTCTCATTTTTTCCCTCCATTTTTTGCCCTAAGATAATGATTTCTGACTAGAAAGTACGTAGCAGAGTATACATCTTGGACTAGTAACCTGTGAAGGAGAGAAATTACTTTTGGCTGCCTTACTTCACTGCTTACTTCACTCTAACTCCATTTCCCCACTTCATTTTCAATGAAGTTGTATGTGTTGCAGACCATACTAATTCATGCTTAGATTCGCATTAAACATTGGATAAAACTGTTCTCCATCTTCTATGGAGTATAGGTATGGAGGGTTTGCTTCAGTTAGCAGAACTCTCTTTAATGTCTATCCTCTGCTTAACAGAGGCTGTGCAGTCAACACAGCTGTGTGCATACCTAACTTTGTAGTTAATTTAACTATTTTTAAGGCTAGTTGTGAGGATACCAGTCTTATGCAAAGCCTGAGACAATCAGCACAGGTGTTGGTTGTGTCCTTCACTAGCACAACGGTTCTGCAAAGTTGGTGGCCTGGTGTTAAGCCACAGAAGCTGTATTTTCAATGTCACTTGAGTTTTCCATTGTCCTTCAGGTATTTGCCTAGTTTTGTCTTCAAGGAAGACAGTGTCAACATTACAAGAAACAATAGCCCTGCGTATTGTATCCAGGCCAGTTCACTTGGTCTTTTCTTCCATTTTCCTTCAATGAAGGGATTTCTCAAATTTAATATCAAACAAAAGGCCTGAAAGCAGATGGGGTTAATATTTAAGAGTTCTGAACATCTAGCAGAATGTAATTTTGTGGCAACTTTCACACTTTCAGTGCTTCAGATGCTACTTTTAATGTACTTCTTTTAATATTATATTAATATTTAATTATAATTACATGTGCTACATCAGAAATAATTCAGTACATTATTCATATATAGATGAACATTTTAAGCCAGATTTTACAGAGGAAAAAGCCATTGAATAATGTATGGGGATGTGCAAAAAACTATACATAATAATTTTTCTGTTTCCTTTGAAAATTTTGAACTTGCCACCTGATTTCAGGTTTATAAAAGGACAAAAGTCTAGAAGAAATATTTCTCTAAACTTTTAATAAAATTTCTTGAATGCAAGAGACTAAAGTCTAGGTCAATACCACCAGAAAAAAAATTTTCTCTCAGCCCTTGTCTGGGCCCCAGAAATGCGCTCAAGAAAGTTATAATCCCCTCATCATCTTCTCCCAGCCATGGAAAAAACTTGTTTATAGTGAAAACCTCATGTCACACAGCAGCATCTGTGTGATATGGGAATGGTCAATAGCATATTTGCCTTCGACAAATATGTTATTGCCCATATGCAAACTGTGTCTTTGAGATAAGAAGCAAACAAGTTTTATGGGACATAGAACAGTGGAATGAGGGTGTGGTTTAACATTTAGCCAATAGCAGGATGTTGTGTACCTTAATGTTGCAGCCAATAATAATGTAAGAAACAGTATGCAACCACAAGGCTTGAATCAATAGTAATGCCTGGCTGTGCACGGACAGCACAAAAATCCCTGGGTGGACGTTCGCTTGGGAGTTCGTCTAGATGATCCTATGGGTCCCTTCCACCTCAGAATAACCCGTGAACCTGTGAAAGACACCAATTCAGTTAGCTATGAAGTATCTGTGATGAAAGTACATATTGTGCATTGGTCCTCCCCTTTGGAAGTTCTCTTCACTGTGATCTAAGGCATGTTTACTCTTGACTTTACTATGGGCCAGAGGACAGTCTATGTGTTTTCCAATTCCTTTATGCAGTGTTGCTATACTCCAGTCATTCCATGGAGCTGCTAATTTGATATGTGTATTAAAAAGGTTCATAGATTCACAGGTTATTCCGAGTTGGAAGGGACCCACAAGGATCATCTAGTCTAACTCCCAAGTGAACGCCCACCCAGGGATCGAAGCCAAAACCCTGGAGCCATGGGCACCATGCTCCATTCATCCAAGCCTCCCATTATCTAGACTAAGCCACTGAGTTCCTCATCCAGTCTTTTCTCAAACACCTCCAGGGATGGAGACTCCCCCTCCTCCCTGGGCAGACCATTCCACTGAGCGATCCCTCTCTCTGTGAAAAACCTCTTCCTAATATCTAGTCTAAACCTCCCCTGGCATAGCCTAAGGCCATGTCCTCTCGTTCTGGTGCTGGCAGCCTGAGAGAAGAGATTCACACCCATCCAACTGCGATCTCCCTTCAGGTAGTTGTAAATAGCAATGAGGTCACCCCTGAGCCTCCTCTTCTCCAGGCTGAACAGTCCTAGTTCCCGCAGTCGCTCCCCGTAGGGCTTGTTCTCCAGTCCTTTCATTATCCTTGTCACCTTTCCCTGGACCCTCTCAAGCAGTTCAACATCTTTCTTAAAATAGGGGAGCCCAGAACTGGACACAGTCCTTAAGACGTGGTCTGACCATTGCCACGTATAGAGGAAGAATAATTTCCATAGTCCTACTGGCCACACTGTTCCTGACACAGGCCAGGATGCCTCTTAGCCACTTGGGCACGCTCTTGGCTCATATTAAGTAAGTCAGAAAAAGAGTCAACAGGGGTTTAATCTGTCATCAGAAATAACACTCTCAAAAAATCTGTAAAAGCACTTTACCTCAAGGGCAAAAATTCTGATAATCCACTCCAGGTTAGCTTGGGGGTCTGTTGGCTGGTTATATTCTGTCAAACAGTGGCTGCAGACACTTATGCAAAGAAACAGAAATATGAAAAGATCCTTTCTCCAAGGTGCCTTTCCACTTTGCGCCAAATCTTCACTCTGGAGATATTTATTTCTTAGAGAAGTTTTGGTAGTTACAGGAATTGACAGCTGGCGAGCCAGCTCCCACCTAAAGTGATTTATTTCTGCAACTTCACTTTTCCTCATCCCAGAGTTACTGATACATTCATCTGCACCTGAAGCTCTCCCTTACACTGTGTATTCTTCCTTTATTAATATCATCCCCTATAAATCACAGAATCACAGAATATTATGAGTTGGAAGGGACCCACAAGGATCATCTAGTCCAACTCACCACCTAACACCCGTACAGAGACCGAGAGCACATCCCAGAGCACAACACCAACCTAGATCCCTCACAGTCTAGCAGGCCACTCCGAGCCGGAAGGGGCCCAGGGTCATCCAGCCCTACACCTCCCTGCTAGACCATGTCACTAAGCTCCTCGTCCAGTCTTCTCTTAAACACCTCCAGGGATGGCGACTCCACCACCTCCCTGGGCAGCCCATTCCAATATGCAATTACTCTCTCTGTGAAAAAACGCTTCCTAACGTTAAGATTAAACCTCCCCTGGCGTAGCTTGAGGCCGTGCCCTCTCGTTCTGGTGTCGTCAGCCTGGAAGAAGAGGTCTACACCCATCTGGCTGCAACCTCCCCGCAGGTAGTTGTAAACAGCAATGAGGTCGCCTCTGAGCCTCCTCTTCTCCAGGCTGAACAATCCCAGTTCCTGTAGTCGCTCCTCATAGGGCCTGCTCTCCAGTCCCTTCACCATCCTCGTTGCCCTTCTCTGCACCCTCTCAAGCAGCTCCACATCCCTCTTGAACTGGGGAGCCCAGAACTGCACACAGTACTCAAGATGAGGTCTGACCAGCGCTGTGTACAGGGGAAGAACAACCTCCCTGGACCGACTGACCACACTGTTCCTGATGCAGGCCAGGATGCCATTGGCCTTCTTAGCCACCTGAGCTCATTAGTGTGTCTATCAGTGTTATATCCCTTTTCGGCTGTTTCCATCCATACATTATTGAAAAATATAAAGAGGTTAGGGAACAGATCAAATGCCTGAAATCCAAGCCCTGAAAGCAGAGATACCGTTACTCCTACATGCAGGAGAATAGGAGAGTCATTACTGCCACGTATACACATTGTCTTGTCAGAAATAGATGACTTAGTTCTCAGAGAGCTCTTTTGTGTCCTCAATGAAATCAGTGCCATAATGAGTAACGCAAACTACCAATTTCCAGACATGGCAGTAATGAGATATACAACTTGTTTGCTTGAATGTATGTGTCTCCACCCGGATTTCTGATAGGCATAGAGAAATAGGGACTGCAAGCATGGAATTGTTACCATTCTGAAGTGGATACCTAAAAACTGACCACATGATTTTGTCTCTAAAAATAATCCATTCTCTCTTTGAGAGGAATGATGAATGACTCTGTCTGAATTAGAATATGGATTAGGTCAGGTGAATCTATCTACAGTTAAAACTATGTGAATTGAATCAGTTTTTGCTCCTGTTCTGGTGCTTCATCCACATAGAAAACACTAGGATGTTGCTCTATATTTGCAGTTTTGCATCACAGCCCTTGTGCTTTGTCCTTCCTAGATTCTGAGGATTGGAACTGCTATGAACAAGAAGATCCCAAGAGATGGTGAAAATGATAGTCTATTTCTGGTCTATAAAGCTGATCAGAGGGCACTGGAGTGCAGCTTCAGAGATTCCAGTTGTGCCAAAGACTTCCATGTAACTCCAGTTTCAGATGAGCTAGTGCCACTGGTCCATGTTTTGCTTTCCTACTCCAGAAAGCAGGTTCTCTGGCTTGAAGACTGTAAACAGCAGTCTTAGTGACACCCTGGTTTTGTAAATACTAACAGATCCCTTATAAAGGGGTTAATCTTAGCCAGTCAGTGTTCCTACTCATTATTTCTCCAAGCCACAGTCCATTCTCTTCTGTGGTACCTTCACCTGTCAGACAAATTGCTCCTCTTAGATTTTTCACTGAAGCTTACGTATTTGTATCTTAGAAATTTTCAAAATAATTATAGTACTGTAGGAAACCTGATGGGTGATCCTGTGATGGGCATTTGGACTTGATGATCTTAAGGGTCTTTTCCGTGCTAAAATGTTCTATGATTCTCCATTGTTTGGTTATGGGATAGTGTCTTAAACTCAGTTCTTCATGATAAATACAGTAAACCTTCAAATATCTCTGGGGCCAGGTCTGGAAACATGACACGATAAGTGAAATTCATGAAGTAGCAGTAAATAGGGTAAACATGAGTCAGATTTAATTTTCCAATAGCCACCATGTCCTTCTCAAATTCTATGGAAATGAGGTGTAAATAAACTAAACAAAAGGCAGAAATCCTCAACAAGAGTTGTTGGGTTGAGGTGGTGTCGTGGTTTGACCCTGGCTGGATGCCAGAGATTCACCCACAAACTCTCCTGGAGGAGAAAAACTGGAAAATAAAACTGGAAAATAAAACTGGTCACAGGCAAAAAAGCAAGGCAAACTACAAGTAAAGAATATAAAAGTTTTATTTACTAACTAACAAGATCAGAACTGTGAAGGAAGCATCATTTAAAAGGCAACCATTTCCCCCCACCCCTCCTTCTCTTACAACAGATCTAATATTCCCTTTTTTCACCAGGAGAAAAAGAGGGAACATAGGGTAGGGGTAAACCAGACAAGTTGGTATTTCTGACTAGATCCAGGGTAGGAACCATCTCTCTGCCTTTCCATAAAGTTCTGTCTCTCTCATGGGAGGAAAAGTCTTTCATGACCCTTTCCCAAGTGAGATNCTTGAATGCCATGGCAGCAACTGAGGTCCAGGCCAGAGCTGAGCTGTTAACCCCCTCGCTGCCAGAACAGCAAAAAACCTAAACCAGGACAGGTGGAGGACCTCTTGTGTCTTTTGGGTGGAGAGCTAATGGCTCTGGATGGGCTATTTGGCCTCTGATGGCTGTGGGAGTGTAGGGGTGTAATGTTTTTTTGGCTTTTTCTGGTTCTTTATTCTCCTTGTTACCATGGTGTTACTGTGTGTTACTGTTTGTTTTTTTTTTTTTCTTTCTATATACAATCAGTCCTCTTCCACTTCACACCCCCTCTATTGCGGCTTCACATCTTAGCGACATGATTTTTCAGGGATTAAGGAGGCCCTTTTTCGCAACTGTGCATGTGCGACCTGGCACGTATGAATATTCAATTAGGCAGTCATGAATATGCAACATCAATCTGCACAGCTGTGGTGGCAGCTCCGCTGCTTCCCCCCACCCAGCACGGCAGCGGCTCCACCACTTTGCCCTCCCTCCCTGGGATGGCGGCAGTTCCACCACTTCCCTCCCTACCCAGCACAGCCACCACGGCAACCGATACAAAACAACATAGTGCCAAAACAGCACCGGGGGCCGTTTGAGGGTGTGGGGCAAATTTGTATATTAATGAGCTGCCATTCTACATGGAAGGATGTCTTCACAGACAGGGGGCAAGACCCAGGATACCCTAGTATAGGAGACCCGACTGTATATGTAAATAATTCCTTCTACATTTTAGGACTGAAACCCCCTTTGATTCAAAAGGTATAGGAAAGTAGATAAGAAAGTTTTTTCCTTTCCATTCCAGGAAGGTTCCCATCTTCCCTGGAATGTATTGCTCTAATCTAGGACAAGCCTGTAAAACAGGAGGTGAAACCTCTGTTTGAAACTGTGAATAATGAAGCATGAAGTGGCAAGGGACCACTGTAATCTCAATGGATGTCAATAGTTCAGTTTTCAGGCATCTGTTTACAAAAAGCAAGGGGTAGTCAGCCATTGGAAATAAGATATGCATGTGTATATTATACATATTTAATAGGTGAGTATTTCTTGGATTTTCTGGAACGATATTACAGTGAATCCTCTCTGTATCGCGACTTCTCCTTCACGACCTCGCCCATTTGTGAAGCAATTTTTTCACAAATATGATTCTGCCGTCTGCTAGCTCAACTGGCTGAGACATGAGTAGTTTGACTCTGCTCTGCTGAGGAGCAGTGCCTGTGGGGCGGGACTCACCCCGCCCTGCGGGGAATGGGCTCGTAATGGTGGTGCAGTGCTCCCATCCCTGACTCAGGAAAGTGAACGAAACTCACCAAAGTGAGGCAAATGAGGGGGGACAAGTGCTGTGTGCTGGGAGGGGGCAGCTGTC
>WEKX01007508.1:0-35980 GCA_013390025.1 Pitta sordida
AAAAAAACAGTCTAACAAAGCAAAAAGACTCAGCTGAATTACACACAATCGCTGGAGATGAACAGTGCAGGAGGTGGGAAAAGCTGATCTAACCAATTGCTGGGCAGTGAGAGGTGGCTGGAAGGGAGAAAAGCAGTGACAGCCACAGGAGGGGGCTGAGATGTTCCTGAGCAATGAGGTGTGAGATGGATGGGAGTTTGGAAGAAGAAACTGGAAAAAGACACATTTAGTAACATTCAGGCAGGTATCAAGATGCCTCAAGGCATTATTGGGGTAAACAAAGCCACCTGAAAAAGGAGGAATTAATAAAAGAACTGGAAGGCAGCTGAGTCAAACTTGCTGAGATTTGGTTGTGTTTTGTAGGGAAAGGGTTTGAGCAGAGGATGAAAGATAAGCAGTAAAATAACCCCGTGGAAGGTAATCTAGGACTAATCACTTCAAGGGAGAAGAGTGACGGGACTAATTAATATAGCCTAGGAGGAGAATCCAATTTTAATGAGGGAGGAATGGCTTCTGAGACAGGATTGCCCTGGTTTTGGCTGGGATAATTTTCTTTCTAGTAGCTGGTACAGGTCTGTGTTTAGACTTACTGGGAGAATAATGTTGGTAACTCCCTGATGTAATTGTTGCTACGTAGTGAATCATCAAGTTAAAGGTTTGGAGAGAGACCCAGTGAGGAAAAGATGCCAGCAGCGGGGAGAGAAGCACTCCCAGCATCCTTGAAGGGTGTTAGTCAAATGGGGAAGGAAATATTCTTCAGCTTTTCAATGGGTTCTTGCTAAGATGTCAGAAGTGGTGACAGCAGTGGCTTTCATGGCCTGGGCTTACAGGCTGCTCTTTGGATGGCAGCATCTGGTAAAATTAATCACCAACAAACCTGCTGGGAAGGTTTTGAAAAAAAAAATAATAAACACACTGTTACATCAACATGTAACTTTGAAGAGAGCATCTTGTTTTGATGCCAGGAGGAAGTAATTAGGGCTGAAGTGTCATTTTAAAAGGTCGTGATTTTAAATAAATAAATTGCATGTGGAATTTTTTTGAAATCAAAATCAGAGACAAGCACTTTTCTTTTAATCTCTCTGTTCTGAATTATTTAGGGAAGTGTTTTCTGAAACAAAGGTAATAGTGAATTTCCCAGTGCTGTGGCCTGTCTTGGAATGGAAATACTGTACTTGGTGTTCTGGGAAGGGGGAAGTGTGACTTCTCCTACTGAAGTAAGCACAGGCTTCCCTGTGCCCTCGGCTCAGAAGTGCCAGTCCCACAGGAACACCTGGCCAGGAGATTCCCTGTCTGATTCCAGTTGAGGTGTTCTCTGTATGTGTCCCTTCCCTGGGGAGGGACAGTCGTGGGCACGGGTTGTAGAGCACAGATATGTGGAAAGCACCTCCCTGACCTTTGAATTGACAAGTGCCCCAGTAAATACTTTGTTGTTATCCCTTCTTTCATGATGCAAATTCATTCACAATCTTAACACTTTTGCCTAAGGCTGATCCAACAGAGAACAGGATAATCTTTATTTACTTGTAATTGAAGAAGGATAACTTGTAGGTGGACATCTGTTGGTCAGCAGTGGAACTGGATTGCTGCTCTGGGGGCTGTGAGTGATGCACTTAGAGAAGGTTCTGGAGAACAGGTGCTTTTGATCGGTGTCGATACAAACGACAAATGCTTTTGCTGCTGCTGTGACTAAAAGTTCCAAGCAAAGCAATTCAGTGTAGAGACAGTATGGAAACGTTGCTTGGAAAGGTTGCTCGGAGCAAGTCTAGTGCTAAGACACATATTTATCCTGGAGTGAAAACATGAATGAGAGGGGTTTCTCTCTGGTTATTAATATGAGCAACTTTTGTTAAGCTGAGTGTTTCTATTTGCAGTTTTGTGTAGAGATGGAAAATCTGTTAGAATACCTTTTCCTTTTGGAGAAGTCTATTCTCCAAGTCATATCCTGATTGCTATGTTCTTGAAATGTTCCCTCAAAAAAAATGGCATTGGATAAATGTTTATATTTTGGGGAAAAGGAGAACTGCTGTCTGCATCTGCCTTGTGCAGTGGGACTGACACCTGGGCACACCGAGTTTCTGTGCTTTGAACACTGGGTTATTGCCTGCTGGGACTCTGAAATTCGAAGGATCTCTGTCCTGAAACAAAAAAAGAACTTTAAGATTTGTGGGAAGGAAGGAACCCAGAATGAGAGAATGACAAAGTTTAGTTGATGACAGACTTTATCACATCTCAATTTTCAGTCTCTAGTGCTGAAATCAGACTTTCTTACCATTTTCAGAACTGTCTTGAGCTACGATTTTTACAAGGGCTCTGCTGCAGTGAAGCTGAGGATTCAGTAGCATTATGACTTCACTTTTGGATAGGTTGTAATTTCAGATATTATTGTTTCACAATTGTGAATACGAGAGAACAGTGCACATACTTAACAATTTTAGAAGCCACATGAAGCATTATCTTCTGTCATCCTTTTTTACTTTACGTTTTATAAGTGGCTGGAAAAATAATTTTTAAAAATGCATGATTTTCAAATAAATTGAAATGCTTAAGTTCTTGGAGACTAATTTTTTGTAACAAAAGTGATTTAATTTATTGTAATAATGAGGGTTTAATGAAGGCAATTAAATTATTTGTTTAGGCAGTTTCCACCCTCTAAGCCTCCATCATTACGCTGTACACTGGAGGAAAAACAGGTGGCAACATGTCGGGCAAAAAACTCCATCAAAACAAGCAGAGAATATTTTAACAGATTCACAAACCCCAGGATATAGGTAAATACTATACTGAAACTTTTTTTATTGTCCTTTTGATTATGCTCATAGTGAATCGACAACGTTCTTTTATTTTGAGGACGAGGGTGATCTGACTCTTTTTGTAGCCATCCTCTAGAGCTGTGCTCTGAAACCCAACACCTTTTACTTATTTCCCTAGATACTCTAATCCCTCCCTGCTTTACCAGTATCTTTGAGCTGTTCTTCTCTCTGTATCCACAGCAACGTGAATCCCTGCTGGAATTATTTGCTTCTGAAATGCAGGTGCACTTGTTTAATGTTGCACTGGTTCAGTCTCTTAACTTGAAGACTTTTCCACCGAATAGGAACCTCTGCTTTGCCCTGTTTCACGTCAAGCATTGTTATATGTATTTATTAGCAGCACATTCCCTCTCCTGACACCCACTACCCGTTTCCAGAACCTTGGTAGTTTTTCAGTGATTAAGAGCTTTTAGGCAGCAGTAAGGAATCAAAAACTATAGTAAATAATGCATTCTTTTGTTAGCCAGAATTAATAAAGCTCCGTGGAGGAAAGGAGAGGATGGTACAGAGTGAATTGGTGAAAATCCCCCAACGTGTCACGTCGTGGTGACTCTACCAGTGCCCAGCAGGAGCCGTGGCTGAGCTCCACAGCTCCCCTCTGGTGTTCACACTTGTATTTAAGTGCCTATAGATATGTAAATGTATTTTAAATTCGGGGGTTAGACATGCCAGCTACAGTTCTAGAACCAGGCGTTGGTAACACAAGATACAGCATTTATTACCTATTTAAAGATTCTGATGATTTTCAAAAATACCTGCCTGTGCTGAGACATTGGATGTGTCTGACCCTTAGCAGCAGAAGCAGTTTACTCTGTCTGAGAGTGGGACTGCAGCACTTGGGGCACGGGCAGGGCTGGGTACCAGCCCCGAAGTCTCTGCAGTCCTGCCCCAGCACCAGCGCAGCTTTGGGAAGCTCATCCAGTGTACTTTGAGCCTTGACTTTTCGCAGTGTGAAGTGGGAATCAGATATGACTCATTTCATCCCAGTATGCTAAGGAGATGCTAATCAACATTTTGATGCCTGCAAGATGAATGAATGGGAAACATGAATCAATGTTTGGGGCATATGGGGATGCCATGGGAGCACTGAGGTAGAAGTAAATCATTAGTTAGTAAATCGTACTGAGTGAAAGCCTGAATTGAAGCCTCCCACTCAATGGGGAAGCAGGGAACAAATACCATGTGACAGGGGAGATCCTGGGTGAGTGTGTGTGGACTCAATAGAGGTAGAGCATCTGCAGAGGAAAATGGTATGTGACCAGATCAATGAAGTGCATCATGGTTCAGTCATGCAAAAGAGACACATCAATAGGACCTCCATTCTGCGATGTTTCTGATGCTTATTAACGTTTGCACCCTAAATATTGTTAATGTAATTTAAACCTGATGTTATTGTAGCACCTGGCTTTGGAGACCTGTTGGCAAGAGGCCATGCAGTGTGCACAGACATGACTTCAGCTCCACCTGAAAGGAAAGCTCATTGCTGTGGGGGCAGGATTACAGGAGGATGTCTGGGGTGTTTATGTCATTAATCCTGTGTAAGCTCACAGCCAAGGAGTGGTGCTCTGTGGGTGTGTGAAGTTACTGTAGCCGTTTGCACCCACAAGGAGCATTCCCTGTGTGCAGATGGCATCGTTCTGGATGCTCTACATTCGGCTTCGTGGATCCAGCTTGCTCTCATTTACATGAAGACCATTTTGTATCACTCAGCCAGCATAATGTGGCCATAAATGAAAAGCAAATTCTATTTACACCTACCTCTGCAGAGTGACCTTAATTTAAATGAGAATCAGGCCCATAATCTGTATAAATATATGCACTCTGTTACATTAAGGTTATTTATTACTTTGTGCTCGGCTGGAGTATGCATGGAGATTTACCACAGATAATCCATAATCCAGAATTAAACTATTAATATGCATTTTGAGAGGGGCAGACATAACCTTGAAATTCCTTGGTTTAAGTATGACCTTTAACTTTGTTTGAATATATTTTTTAAATGTATGAATAACAAATTAACATTGGTTCATAAAAAACATTCTGATTCCTTCGTACCATTTGCATCAGTCCATCCTTAACTTACAGAAAGCCTTGAAGATTAGAAGGCTTAATCACTCATAATATTTATTTGTTTTTAAATGTCAGATCACATTTAGTTCAACATACTGTCAGTCTTGTCTCCCTCCCTTGCCCAAATGTTACTGAAACTGCAGTGGAAATTGTTCTTTTTGTATCCAGAGCGACCTGCATCTGAGCAAAATGACCAAACACTTTGTGCCTTTGTAAAGGAATTGCTTTCTGTATCCTCCTGAATGTGGAATTCTAAGATGCTGTTCCTTTGATGTGCCCTCTGAATTTCTGGTCCAACTGCGGCTGTTTGTTTTTCTTTCCACAGGCCACGTCTGAAGTTCAACAACCTGACCTTGATTTCAGTTCATGGCCTTCCAGGAAAAGATGCACCAGTCTCCAGGCATAGAAGATTTTTAATTAACAGGTTTGACTTCACACCTAAGCACTTCCATAGCTCCATGAGAAAACATAACGCTTCCTAATTCTTGTGAACTTGTCCTGCATTTTAGATGCATAGACATCCCCAAAATACTCTGGTCTGTCTATCCAGCATGTACTCACCTGTGAGAGGAGCTGGATAGAACTATGAGTGGGGAAATAGTGCCAGTGTGGTAAGTTCAGGACAGCAGGGTTGTTGCTGTTGATCAGTTTGTCAGAAATGTGTTGCATCAGCCCTGCTGCTCATGGCGTGTGTGTGCCAGTCCTTAGGCTGTGGCAGTCTGTCCCCAGTCCCAGCCACAGCTCAGTCCCAGAGCTGGATATGGTGCACAGAGCTGAAGAGATCATGGTGAGAGATCGCTGCCTGTGTCTAGGGAGTGTCAAACACTATGAAATCTCTTCCATTTAGTAGGATAAAATGTTATCTCATTGAAATTCACAGTACATAATTAAATACAGTACATTTTTATTCTGATGGCTTTATTTTTTATATTGGAATAGTGACTAGAAGTCCTCAGTGTAGAGAGGAACATGATTGTTCTGGATGTGAGAAGTATGGAATTAAAATGGATCAGTTATTCTGAATAGTTGGGGAATGAACTCAGTGTAAGTTATTTAGATTTGGCATGTGACTCTTTGGGGCCTGCATATTGTATTTTATCAAGTCTTTTCCTCACTGAGCAGCAGTGCACAAAATGGCAAAACAACTGCTTGTCTGCTTACTGAACCTTACAGGTGAAATATCTACAGATGTGAAAATGGTGTGATGGGAATCTCTTTAAAACCACATGATCTCATTTGGAATTTTGCCCTGCCAAGGGATTTTTTATAAGTAGTTACCTGAATTATTTTTTTTCCATAGAAAGTGGTGTGTACAGGTACAAATCTGGCAAATGAAGAGATTATATGCTCACACAAATGCATGTACCCTTTCCTACATCCACTGTAAAAAACAGTTGTACTAACAAAGCATCATTCCTGATGGAAAGTTGTGGTTCAGAGCTGCCTTGCCAGATTTAGCTGTTAAAATCTGAAAGCAGATTAAGAGTGAAAATTGAACTCTGCAGGGTATGATTTCTGAAAGCATCCCTGTGATTTTGGAGTGTCAGTCTCCTGGGAGCTGTGCACCTCAATTATAAAGGTGCTTTTGAAAGCCCTCCTCTGTCCTTGATGTCCATTTTATTTATAGATTTCTACATGATTACAGTTTAGAATTGTCAGTGGTTTTCTTCCCTTATTTATTTGCCTCTGGTATCCGTGAGTACAGAGGACACAGAGCACCTCAGAAAGCCTGGGAATCCAGTCCTAAAATTCTCCAGGTCATGAAAGCAATTGTGGTTGTTCCTGTGGCATCCAGAATGCCAGTTTTGAGAATTTGATCACAAGAAATAACATGCAGCAAGGAGCTCTGTTAGATTGTGCACCCTGGTGCTACTGGCAAGGTAATGGCTCTGTGCCACTCACTGCTGTGCCACCAGTGCCACAGGAAGGCATCAAATGCTGGAGCACGGACTGAGTCCCCTTTGATTCATCACATTTGGGCCTGTAGGAGAAAGTGGCGCTCAGGATGCATGCTCTATGCACACCCTGGCCATCCAGAGGTATTCACTTGCATCTCAGAGGCTTTTGAAAGTTTGAGAGTAGGTGAACAGTTTAGTATTTGTGTCTCACCACAGACACAGCTGGTGAAGCTGCATAGGAAGGAAAAGTGGGAGAAAAGCTGAATGAGTGAGTCTTATCTTGGAGAAAGAATTCAACTTTTTTTCTTTGCAGGTGCAAAAGCCTCCTCGTTGCATCAGCCTGCAAGGGAAAAGCAGAGTAAAGCATGTATTTCTGACTTTGTTCTTAAATTATCTGGTTGTATGGGCCGGTGCTGGGAGGAATTGTTTGGTTTCAGCAGAAAGTTGTCAATTTGTAACTGAGTATTTCATAATGACTAATCTTTTAGCATAGACTGTGGTAAACTCACAGTGAGGGAGCAGGCAGAACCACTGGGGGCCTCGGCCGAGCTCACCAGATGTCTAATTAATGCCTGCTGTCAGCTGCCGAAATGTCACTTACAGATATTCTTTCTTCACAGCCACTGTTTTAATGATGAAGATTATGCACAGATGTCACTTTGTTCCTGGGTTAACGTTGTGGTTGGTAAAATGACTGACATAAATCGCGCTGCCAAATACGTGGTTGTTTCCAAGGAAAAGAAAATACCGTACGACTACCTGGTTCTGTGCACGGGACAGAGCTACCAGGTGAGGGTGTGAGCAGAGTGAAAACCAGACCAGCATTCCCAGTGTTCCCTTTGAATAGTGTTCCTGGGATTAGCAGGCCAGGCCTTGGCAAAGGGAGCACCAGGCAGTTTGCAACCCTTCAGCTCAGCGGGTTGTACTGTGTCAGTGCCACTGTCGAACCTGGGCAAAGGAGTGCTTGGACACAAAATCCCATCTCCAGTGGCACTGCTCGGGGTGTCTGTGTTTTTGCCACCGTGACCATTAAACCTGCTGAGCAGTAGACCCAACTGACATGTGGCCCCAGCCACAGGAGACTAAACTCCAGCTGGTCTAACACCATTTGACCTAGTTTTGGCAATGGAGAGAATTCCTTATCAAATTAATTGCTTGTCTCACGTGATGCCCATGCCTAGGCATGTCC
This sequence comes from Pitta sordida, assembly GCA_013390025.1. Lineage (NCBI taxonomy): Eukaryota > Metazoa > Chordata > Aves > Passeriformes > Pittidae > Pitta > Pitta sordida. The sequence continues at coordinate 7,971 of WEKX01007508.1, forward strand.
GTGATGCTGCTTGGTGTTTTAGCACACAAGTTCAGTTTCCACTGAGACTAAAACAGACCCTTAGCTGCATGTAAGATATGGAATCAAACTGAGCTCCAGCCCCACAGGCTCAGCTGCCACAGACACTCGAGGCAGGATTGGTTCTGGCTCATGTATCACCCCGAGGCCATCAGGCCCTGTAACCAAGCAGCCCCCTTGCTGCAGGGCTCTGCCTTACTGAGTGGCTTGGGATAAGAATTGTGAGTAAGGCATTTTTGCCTTTAAAATCAGGAGATGAATCTGAGCATGTGTCTGCAGGTTCTGCCATGCTGTACTGTGTCCCCCACGCAAACATGAGGGTGTTGAGCCCGCAGTGGTGTCTGGATGTGTGTGTGCAGCAGGCTTTGGGGTCTGTGATCACCTCTCAGAGCAGAACTACACTTAAACAGCAGCCTATGGTCAGAGTTCCAACAAGGATGAAACAAAAGCTGAAGTGTAGGCTGAGAAAGTGCTCTTAGGAAAAGACATTTGGAAGTAACTGACTTGCAGAATAATTTATGGGAAGTAATTGCAGTAAAGGAGAAACAAAGATAAAGAAACCAAGGGAAAAGTCAGGTTTTATCTGCCTTTGAGAAGCAATCCCATCATCATCTATTCTCACTTTTAAGCTCTACAAAAAGACAGGAAGGAATTAGTTTTATCATCTGACTTATGTTTTATTACACAGAGCTCTAGTTCATCCTTTTTATAAGTTGTCTCTTACTTGGGAAGCAGTCAAATTAATGTCTAGTAAAATTTTGTTTGGTATGATTTAGAGGATTTACTTGTTGAGTAAAGTCTTTTGATGTCATGACTGGTTTTATATGACCCAGCAGTATTTCAGTTGATGTGGTTGGCAGTGAGAACATTGCTTTGGATGTGAATCACTGGTGCTGCACAAGTCCTAGACTAGATTCCATTTTTGCTTTGTACAATTCAGATTGAGTTTGTTACTGTAATGCAGCATTGTACGGGGAACACGTTACTGAGTCCTGGCATTTGAACCGTGAAGCAGCTTTTGGTCCTTTTCTCTGGAACAAAATCTCTTATTTTAGAAAGATGAGTTAACTGAGAAAAGATGGAGGCAGTCTGGCTTCCCAAAGAATCTCCCATTCAAGTTGTCTGTTATTCAGAGGACTGCAGAGATTCCTCAGCTGTGTGTTGGAGCATTTCTGCTGTTTGCTGTGCAGTCCCTGGTGGTTACCACATGCTTCCACTTGTACTGGCAAATACATACCTGTGTGTACTCACATCAGTATGAATCCATGTTCTCCGTGGCAACGGATGTGTTTGCTGCTGCTGGGTGGGAAGGAAGGCTGGGGTGTGCAAGGACAGCAGCCCTGAGGTGGTCAGTGAAAGTGCCATCTATTAATGTCTCCAAGGTATGTGCCATATATCCATTCACTCACCAGTTTGTTTCTCCCAGGCACTGGCTCCCACTGGAGCAGATATCAGTAAGCACCCAACTAACAGAGAAGCCCTGAGTAAATGGCCACAGAGATACGAAGGGAAGGTCCCTCCCAATTACTTCACTCTCAACAATGACCAGGACTGTGTACGGGCAGCGCACTGGCTGGAGGAAAACCTTGTCAGCTCCACAGGTAACACATACTTACAGAAAGGTTTTCTAGGCTTTATTGTTTCCTTAACTCCATGGTATAATTGGTACCTGATTAATTCTAACGAAGTCTTTCGTCTGTTGTGCTTTGTTTCACAGATTAATTTACAATTTGTTGTCATTTTTGATACCCGGCATATTTAGCTAGGAAAGGAAGGCTTGAGATAATTAATCAGTTATTATATAAAACAAAATGAGTTCCAAATGCAAATCTGGCTGAAGTCATTAGTTAGCCAATTAAATAATAATTAGTGGATGTGTTTTTCTGTTGTATGAAAAAATATCTAGATTGTGACATTACACAAAGAGAACAGGTCTATATTAGGGCATCTCTGTCAGCGTTGTATTCAATGGCTCCAGTTACAGATATTCACAGAGAACTGAAAGCTCCTGATACTTTCTTTGTATCCCTTAAAATCAGACATTTGTGCAGATGCCCACCAGCCTTGTTGTGTGTGCTCTGTTCATATGTTCATTAGTTCATCCACTGAGTATGTGTGCTACTGAAAATGTCTGGGATCAGCCAGGCTTCCAACTTTGCGCTACAGAAACAGAGACCAGTCAATGAGTTCATGTCATGTCGGTTCCTGCTGGCTCTGAGTTAGGACAGTTCAGAGCAGGAAAACTGTCTTTGTGGGGAGTTCCTGTCAACACAGTGCAGCTGCAGGACTTTAGTCCTAAAGATGTGTTTTACCAAGATGTGTCTTGTTCATAGAGTGTGATGAGAACGGGCAGTGATGTAGTGCAAGGTTCACACCTGCTTGGCAGTCCTTAAGGGAAGTTCTCAAGACATTGGAAGAGCCTTTATCGGGTCCCTTCTGGCTTGGAGTGGCCTGTGAGGGAACTAGGTTTATGCTCACCACTCTGGGGTGTGCGTTCACTCTCTGTACGGGCGTTAGATGGTGAGTTGGACTAGATGATCCTTGTGGGTCCTTTCCAACTCGTAGTATTCTGTGATTCTGTGATCCTCTAAGTCTTGCTGTGATCAGGACAGGAGACCATGAACAGGAGCAGACAGGTTCCTGGCCTCAGGCATGTCATAGAGCTTTTTGAGCAGTCCCACTCCACCTGTCCTCCAGCTGGGACCAGCCCCTGCTGCCTTCCCTGCTCTCCAGCTGGTACCCACAGCTACCTTTGCTTAAACAGATGATGTTGTTAGTTTTTCCTGTTTGCTACTGCTAGTCCTTCATGTAAATCCGTGTGTGCCCACTCCTGGAATGTGCTCTGGTACACCTGTGCTGACGTGTTGCCCAGGAGCAGCTGCTGGCTGGGATGGGAGGCACTGGAAGGATCAGTCGCTGTTCAGGTGAGCTGCACAGTCAGTGTCTCATCTGCTTTGGCATCAATGCACCTTTATCAGTAGCACTACTAAATTCATGTTGTATTAGTCTTAATTTCACTGTTGCTGCTGACCTTTGTCACAGAGGGAAGCTGGATCTCTTAATGAGGCACTGTCCTGCCTGCAGGGATAAGGTAAAGCCACACTTCCCGATGAGGCTGGTCTGGAGGGACTCTGTACATGTGGTCTGAGAGATGTGGTGCCTCCTTCCCCCCTGCTCTGGCTCCAGTTCCCTTTCCTTGCTCTTCTCCATTCATGTTCTCTGCAGAGTGCCCACCTGTTTCTCGTCTTCCTCACCCTATTTCTTTACCCAGCTATGTTTCTTGCAAACATTGTTCTTTCAGTCTTGATCATAGCTGCACCCATTTCTGGAAATGAGTCCTGGCCAGCCCTGGAGCAGGGTGACACGGCCCTGTGGCCACTGCTGCAGCTTTGCTGATGAAACCCAGCTGCCTAATGCATGGAACCTATTACAACTGTAATTTTGACTAATTGAAATTCATCTCCTATTAGCTCTGCACTTTCCATGAAAATAAAAAGTAGGATGGAAGTGAAGTAAAGAACAAAAGTGCTTTAATGGCCCAAAATGGAGCAATTATTTTTTTCTCTATACCTAAGCATGGTTTACTGCCTTATTAAAAGCATGTTTGTAGGAATACTCTTGCATTAAAATTCCAGTGCATGAATCACCTACCGGAGCCACTGATGCTTTAGCTTGTACTGGGTTTCTCCTTTAGCTTTTGCGAACTGCAAAAAGATTCAGGTGACACTAGGGTCACCGAAATCTTTTGCTTCCACTTGTGGAAAATGAATGAGTCTGCTCTGCAGCAGGACTCTGACACTTGGGTAATAAATGATAAAACTACTATAATGATCTTTATTTATGGCTGCTTTTTCCGTGAAAGATTATTATGTTTACTCACAGATAGATACATTTTCATGTAGTTAAATAATAAAAGCATCCTGAGGAACTGCTCTCTGTCCAGTGGACATAATTTCAGCCCATAATGAATATCTGTAGTTCTTAGACTACTAGTACTGTCATCTAAAAAGCCACTAATATTGCAATAAGCAGAAACAGTAAATTGTTGATTTACAAGAGGTCAGTAAAGGAGCATTGCTTTGCCTGATCTAATGCAGTTGTATTTAATATTACCATATAAAACAGAATTTTAATTTTCCATGAGAAACATTGGACTGTAGTCTGAACTCGTACATCCCCAGTGTCTAATGCAGTAACCGAGCTTTCCTCTGAGGGGGATGGTGCTGCTGAACAGACAGCAGAAGGGAGTAAGAATGGAGCTTTTCTGGGCTGTGCCTCTGGGATGGGCCTCCTCATCCTCCTTTTCCAGCCCCTGCATCCTCTTCAGCTCCTGGTGTGTTTCACTCCTTGCAAATCCAAAACGTGTGAACGTGGGGTGAAGCTATCAGCACCTGCACACCACATTCTTGCCTGCACTTTCAGCCTTCCTTTCCTAGCTAAATATGCCGGGTATCAAAAATGACAACAAATTGTAAATTAATCTGTGAAACCAAGCACAACAGACGAAAGACGAAAGGAAGGCTGAGCACTCTGAATGTGCCACTTGAGGTGGCACAAGTTCGGGATGAGAGCATGCAAGGCCCTGCCCTGTGGCTCTCCAGTGCCAGGTGGAAGATGTGAGTTGGGTTGGAGCTCCCTTTGCCTGGGGTGGGAAGATGGAGCTCTTCTTATGGATGGTTTCTGCCAAAGGCGCTGCTGTCACAGCAGCTGATCAGATGTCTGTATCCAGCTTACTGACCTCACAGCAGCAAGCAGGGACCAGGGATGGAGCCTGGCTAGCTCCGAGAACGTCCTTGAGGTATTTGGGGTTGGCCCTTGTGTGAAGTGTGAGGGAGGGAGGCAGCTGCCTTCTGAGTGTGGTGCAGAGCTCTCCATGTCATGGTGGGGTACATGGCACAGAGGGACAGGGCATGTCTGCAGGGCTGTCCCCAGTCTGTGGACATCAGGAAGCAGCAGCACTGGTGAACTCCGTGTGGCATAAGGCCTTGTTTTCAATAACTTGGCCATGCCACAGTTTGTGGGAATTTTCTGTGTGATGCATTTAATTTGTTCCTCTCCACTCTCCCCTCCATCAGTCCTTTGAATGAGCAAAATTGAGCAGAGAGGGAGAACAAAAAAATGATTTTTTTTGAGTCTTTTCAATCAAAATCATTTCAAATTATGGGGCCAGGGTGAATGTCATACTTCTATGTTAAGTACTTGCCTACTTTGTGGGATGTTTTGTACAGATTCTTCACTAAATTATCTTAGCTGCTGTTGCTAGGTAACATTGTTTGCTTCATAGCATCAGAGAAGTAAGAGGGTCAAAGAGAGCAATTTCATGTTATTATCATCTGAGTTATCCTAATAAGGTTTTCATTGTATGTCTTAGAAATTTCCCCTCTTTTTTTTTATCCTTTAGGGAATGTCATTGTCTATGGGAATACAATTGACATTTACACCACGGTAGAAACCCTCTTATCTCTTGGAATTGATGGTTCTCGCATCCACCTTGTGCAGCCTCCGCAGAGCTCAGATGTTACTTGTCTCAACAACACCGAGGTGGAGGGGGCTGTCCAGGAGGCCCTGGCACGGGCTGGCGTGGCCGTGCATGGTGACAGTGTCCTGGCACAGTGGGGTGAGGGCAGCGACCTCATCACATGGGCTGCCTTCACCACTGCCACAGACCCACTGGAACTGCAGTGCTCAGTAAGTGTATGCTCTCAGTGCTTTTCCTTCGGTCTGGTCTGGTAAGCCAAAGGCCATCAAATTTAGATAGTCCCTCACTGATTTATCTGTTCCTTCATTGTCTCCAGGAGATTGGACATTCACTCATTAGTCTCAAGGATTGTTTTTTTAAAAAATCCAAATAATCCCATTGTTATTCCCCTGACTGATTTGGATTAAAATGTATTTAAGTCACCTAACACACAAGTAGTTGTTTACTGCTGAATGACAAGTAGTCTTAATTAATTTTCTAAATAATTCCAGAAATTCTTAAGTGTACATAGTTACTCTTATCTGTAGTTATATGCATTTGCTTAAGTTACAGTAGAAGCAAAACCAGAGAGGCCTACTACGTGACTCTATAAAATGATATTTTAAGCAGGTGTCACTCCCTCAATATCAGTGGCTGCAGTTGTGTTCAGCTCTAGTACCAATATCTTATCAAAGCTGTCGGCACACTCACAGGTGTGGGTCTGCTCTGAGCCTGCAGACAGGTTTTAACCTTTCCTAAAGATCAGGCTTGTTCTGTTTTCCTTTATTGGAATAATCCACAGGAACGAGCACTTCTGATAGTCCCTTTAAAGCCCCCCTGGGCACATCCCGCTCCTTTGTGCAGCTGGGTGGCTGTCACTGTGGGAAGGACCAGCCATATGCCTTTCCTGGACAGCTCCACAGGTGTCTCTGCTGGCTCCCCTGCACTGCAACCTTTTTTTTTAACATCTGAACAGTTAAGCCCTTTCTGGTGGAGGTAAAGATCTCACACAGCACTTTTATCCATAGCAGTCTCCTGACTTTGGTCTCCATGTCAGTAGCAACATTTCTTCCCCTGTCCTCATAAGCAACTCTTCAAGTTCTCTCATTCCCTGAAATCCCTCCATTTTATCTTCCCACAGATATCTCCATGTGATTCTCCTTCTTGCAACTCAGTATCTGTTCCCCACCTCCCCTTCAGCCCCCACCCTTTTCCCCACTGTCTGGCCCGTGCCTTCTTTCAGACTCCCCAGTTCCTTAGGATCTGCCTGTCCCTCCTCCAGCTGTGATCCTTCCCTCTACGAGGTCTCTCTTTACCAGCTTCTAAGATAAGACCCTCTAAGATGAGAGATGTGATGTCAGGGGCTTTCTATTCTCCAGGACCAGTTCAGCTGCCTTGCAAGGCTCGAGCTGGCTGGGAGGTCAGGCTGGAGGAGGAGTGGGCTCCTGAGAGCAGCCTCTGCCAGGAAGGCAGCTGTGCTCACGAGAGAGGCTGTGCAGGAATCAGCACTGCAGCAGCTCTGGGCCTTTGAGGATTTGAGCCACTATCAACTGGTGATTGGCAGTTCTTGGGGGCTTAATTTGTTGAGTCCTGCAGGATAAAAACAATGGGAGAAAATCTCCTCTTTCCCTAAAGCAGCAGCCGTCTTCCCTCCTGCCTGGGCTGACAGATGGCTCCCAGCCTGGAGGTTGCAGCCCTCCCCTCCCCTCTGGTGACACTGTCCTGCTTTCAGCCAGCAGGATGTGGGGCTGTGTGGTCCCCTTGCCCTCACAGGCAGAGCTTCCCTAGTTTGACTTTCCTAGATGGTCAGAATTCCCTTAGCTATGTACAGTTCATCACTTGGTTTATCTACAAACAAGCCCAGTGGCTCTGGCTCCTCTGCCGCCAAATCTCTGGCATTGCCTGTGTTGCTAAAATTTCCAGTTGCCTTTGCTTCCCTCTCCTGTGCCTTTCCTTCCAGCTGACTCATCCAGACAGTTGTGAGCTTCTGGTGCTTTCCAGTTCAACTGGGTAACGCCTTTACTCAAGTCACAGCTGTGTCCTCCTTGAGCTGGCCCTTAAGGGAGGGACAGATTATGGATGCTGCTTTGTCCTGGCACAGTTGTGTTTGGGCTACTCAGTATGAAAGCAGCAAGGGAATGCATGTTTATCTGAGACCCTTTGCTCTGCCTTTACAGGAAGATTTATTGATGGGGACAGTAACATTCAACTTGTCATCTAACAGTTTGGAAAGCTGAGGGCACTGATGGCAGGCAAAGCTGTGTGTGAAACCTCTGGAGCTTCACACACTTCTCAGCCATGTCGTTCTTATTCCTTTTAACTCTCAGTGTCCAGTGTGCTCTCTTCTTTTACACTCGTTGAACATGGGGCCCATGTTCTGCTAGCTTTTAATTTATCCTTTGCAAGAGGCAGCTGTGAAAATGCTGCTCATACTTGTAGCTTCTTCCATGTCTGCTGTCCGCGGTGCTCTGGCAGAGGCAAGGGCCTGGGGCAGGGGCTGTTGTGTGATGAGCCCCCAGGCTCCAGCTCTCATCTGGTCCTCATTGCTCATGTTCCAGAGCCCAGAGCCCCCTCACATGACATGATTACCTTCCCCTGCTCCGAAAAGGCATTTTTATCCTCAGGGAGCACATTTTTTTCCCTAGATTTCTGATGGGCTTTTGCCTTTTTAAAGTTACTTTTAGGTAATGTAGAAAACCAAATAAAACCCAGTGTCAGATTCGAACTCAGTTTGGGAGCTCCTCTGCTGGTCTGTGTGTGGAGCCTCTGCAGACAAAGGCAGGGGCTGTGGGGCCCTCAGGCCTTGTCCATCACGGTGCCGGGTTTCCGAGCGGGTCCTCAGGCATCACCCCACTGAATCCGTGTGCCTCTGCATCTGTTCCACTCATGCCCAGCGCCAAGGATGCTTTGCAGTGCTTGTGGAGGTGCTGCCTCAGCTCCTCTTTGGGGGAGGTGGGGTCTGATCTGCTTCCTCACATCCCAGGAGAGGGACAGTGCAGGTGCCACAAGAAGACAAAAAGAGGGAATTAGCACTGCTGGGTTTTTTTTTTTCTTTGAGATTTAGAGGAGGATTTTAAGGATTTAGGGTGATTTTCTTTCAAGCTCTTTGAAATCTTCTTGTGGGGAAGGTGAGCTTGTGGCTTCAGTAGACACTGGTGCCAAGACCTCGGGGCCAGGACTGTAGGGATGCATAAGACAGCAGAAGGCTGTCTTCTCAAAGAGTGGAAGTCCTATTTTTTTTCAGTCCCACAAACCCAAACATGGTGAATAGATGACCTCTGTGCTCATTACCAGACTCAGCAGCTGACTGTCAGATACCCCAGGTATCTTCCCTACAGACACAGCCTCCTCTGGGCTGGCCTAAGTGATCCAGGTGGATCCAATGGCCAGCGAGCCCAGTGTCTGGCCTTGGAGAGTGCAGCAGTCCCCTGCTTTGGGGAGCTAGAGGTCAGCCTGCCTCCTAAAGCAACGTCTGGAATAGTTAGAGAAGTGTTTCAGTCCTGGCATAGTTTGGATATGCTTTCCGAAGTCTGACGCTGTCAAATATAATAAATCTGAAAGCTTTCCTGTTCCTGCGAATGTTCAGTAGTTTTGTACTTCTTACAGCCTCCTTGGCCTCTGCAGCTTCCACTGGCTGAAATTCTGCTGCTGGAGTTGGAATGAGGATAACATTTCTTCTGAACAAGTTTAATCTTTCCATTTCATTGACTATCCCTGTGCCAGTAGCCAAAGTAACTCAGTTTGTAGGTAAACAGACTCAACAGTTGGGAAAACCCTTGTAATACACAGTTGTCCTGCTAAATGCAAAGTACATTGTGCTTTTCTATTCCTTGGAGTTTCAGGTTGGCTTTAGCATTTGAAAGAAGGAAACCAACTCCACAAAGGGTTCAGGTCTATGTCCTATGCTCGTACTAGCACAGAAAATAAATACGGCCACTCGGGCTGTTTGATGTAGTGAATATTGGAGCTTTTAAAATAAAACTCATCTGATAACCAGAAGCAGATAAGCCCAATTTAGTAATTCTCCTTTCTACTACCTTTTAAAAAATTTTGGTAGCTTTAAATGCTGGACCAGAAGGATATATCTGTCTACATAAAATCATATTTTATTTCATATTCTTGTTTTTTAAAGTAAATAATGTTCAGAACAAACTGTAAGGTTTGATTTATGAAATTAACCACTAAGTAATATATAATAAACTGCACTTACTTACATCTCTTTTTAGGCATTTTTTAGCTTTGCCTACAAAACAGTGGATTATGAAACCTTTAAGGCAATCAATGATGCTTGCCTTGTTTTTGATGGAAGACTTGTGATTGATGCTAAGTTCTGTACCAATGATGTCAGCATCAGGGCTGCAGGTCCTCTAACAAAGTTCTCCAGGAGATATTATAGAGAGGAATGGACACACAGCAACTTCAACTCCAAAGAGATTGGCTTTGAGCTTGCCACGTCCATGCAGAGTCTCTTGGATCCAACCCACCAGCCCTGTTCTGAGCCACGAGAAGGCTCAGACAGACTCATCCCCATGTACAAAGGGTGTAAAGTTAAAGGTACGTCCCGCAGCATTTCTGTCACACCTCCATCCCCTCTGAGGTATTCTTGCTGTTCTATAACATAGGCAGGTCCATCTCACCTCAGGTGCCATCTCATGGCAGGACAGCCCTCAAAGCTCCTTATGTAGCAGGAAAAGATAATGGCAGAAGGAGGGCAAACAAATAGTTTATTTTCATCATTGTCTATGACCTAATCAATCCTATTTTCATTTATGGCAGAAGGTGTTCTTCCTGGAGGTTACAATTACTTGCACATTTCCAAACCAGGAATTCCCATCCGCTTGGATGTAGAACTTGCCCTGCCTGATCATGTAAGTTAAATAATGGAACTTTTCCTTTGTTTTGTCCTCCATTTGGAAAGATGTTCTTATTTAGAGTAGTGTGGCTACCTGCCTAAGTCCCCTGCATTGCACCAAAGTACCTGGAGCGAGTGTGGGTTTAAGTGTGTGTTTGTTGCAGTTCCTGGCACATGCTGAACACACTGCTATGGAGGTGGGTGGTGTGTGCCCATTCAGCTGGGCCTGGGTGCACCCTATGCACCAGGGACAGCTGGGGAACCAGAACGAGTTACAGAACCAGCTGAACCTCTCAAGTGTTCGTTCCCACACTTCCTGGTACTTGCCTCGCTCTGAAGATGCTGGTTTATCTCTGTAGAGGACATAGGACAGCATTAGCTGGATTTTGTGCTTTCAGCCTTAGTGCTGAGCCTCCTTCCTCCCTGTAACATGGTGCTGCAAATGCATACAAATGATAAAGTTTGGTGGTTTATCAGGGAAATTCAGTTGATTTCTAGAACAGCAGGAATTATTCTCAAAGAGATGCTCTGTGCTTCACTGCTAGAAAACAGTCCTGCAGCCATGAGAGGTAACTTGGAAAAGGGTAGAGGGAAACACTTTACACAGCTACATGGGAGATTGTCCCAGGATACAAATGCAGAGGCACTTTTCTTACTGGAGATTCTGACTTGTGAGACAAGAGAAGAACTAACGTCTTTTAAAGCCAGAGAGTGCCGTCCACTTAGGCAAGCTCCTATTTCACACAGATTCTACCTTTTACCACAGGGATTTCTGCATCAAGCCCATTCTTGCAGTTGATTTAAAGAGCAGCTTTTAAAAGGCTAGTTCAATGTTCACTTTAAAACCTGGACAGTTATGGTCCATAGAAAGAAATAATTTTTTAAAAAAGAAACCTGTGGTTTGGGGGGAGGAATCAAGGCATGGCTCACCTTGTTTTCCAGATCCAGGATGAGCCATCCAAAGCAGCATGTACTGGAAAGCAGAAAGGACTATCAGAGAGAGAAATTGCTTTTTGTTCCAAATTGCTGGAACACGATTAGAATTCTTTTGCTGCTGCTTTGATTACATGAAAAGGGACCATCTTTAAAGCCACTCCAGCAACTTCATGTAAATCCTGCAAGAATTTCCTGAGGAAGAAGTAAGAGAAGCTAGTGGAAGGTATTAGCTGAGATGTGGAAGTACCAAAGGTTCTTGTAGCCTAGCAACAGGTGGAAATGTATAAAACTGGAACAGGAATACAGGCTGAAAAAATAGCTTGAAGCTATCTGATCATCCCACTGCAGTGGGAGGTTTGAGGCAAATTTTTACGTTTTTAAGTGATTGATTTAAGTAGCTGAAGCTAAATGCTACCATTTGAGCATTAGTGTTCTTTTATTGACAGTAGAATTTGTTTTGGCAACACGTGGCAGCCTCAGTTCCAATTAGGAAAAGTAGGTGAGAGTGATCAATTTAAATCCTATATAGATGTGTTTGTGTGTATATATACATATGTGTACACATTCGTTTATATTCACTATTTAATGGCCTAGAATGGCCCGAAGGAAACATCCCAAGAGAGCCAGTGCAGCCTCCTGGAGATGCAGGACCCATCTGTACCTAGTGCTGTTTGTAAAGTGTATGGGTTTGTTCTGGATTTCAGCAGGATCCTTCTGGGTATTTCCTTCCTTGGTGGAAAGCTGCACCAGCACATCACACCTCTGACTACTGGAAAACTTGTGCACAAAGCCAAACATGCTTAATTGGTATGTGATGAGTCTTTTAGCTGCAGCATTGGAGTTCACGTGGTAGTGCCACCCTCTGCCTCCAATTCTACAGCTTCCACCACATGCTTTAAATCTGGGCTCTGCACTCATACTGTTTGCATGTGCATATGCAAAAATATAGGCGTGTAGTTATACATCTGGAGAGGGAGTAAAAGCCTGCTGGTGTGTTCTCCATTCCTCAGGATGGGATCCTCAGGAAAACACGATATGCCATATGTGTGCTCTGTGTCATAAATGAGGCTGAACAGAGTTCAATTGAGTTGCCCAAACAGAGGCATTCAGTGTTATTTGAGTGGCCCCAGGGCATCTCTCCTGACTCCAGCTGCTGCTCCAGGAGGTCACAGGTCCCCGTGGATCCGGTGTCACTGCTAGCGCAGTTGGAGGGCCGGATGCCCTCAGGTGTCTGCTGTCGCACTCAGCCCGTGTTGCACAGCTGGGTGGGCAGTGAATCAAAGTCTAAACCACACAGAAAATCTGTGTCCAAGCCACAGCAAAGTGCCTTATAACCCACAGGGCCAGGAATAGTCTCTTGATTTAAAAAAAAAAAAAGGATTGTGTGTTTTAAGAAGTGGTACCTATGGGCTGGGATCCCCTTGCTGATCCTGTACGTGTGCCACCTTCCTGCCATCTCTATAGCTTTCCTGGTGTTTTCTATTCCAGGGGGTGGAGATTATAACTGGAGAGGCTGCACATGGGAATTACTTCAGGATGCATTTCAACAAATACAACATGGTGGATAGCATCACCTGCTTTTCCAAGGAACCCTTCCCTGTCTCCAACTACCTGTGTTTGTACGGACAGCACGAGCGTCTGCTCAATGACCTGTACTATCGCTGGGGGGCTGGGCACCTCACAGACCTTTACAGGTGAGAGGAACTCTACATTCTGGCAGAATCTTTGCTTTCTTCTATTATATTTTGTCTTCTGGCTGTTTTCCCTTGGAACAAGAAGTAGACAAAGATTTAAAAGTATTTTCCATCATTTGGCAAAGTTGTCAGTAGTAAAGGCCTTCCTGGAAAGAGCTGTGTGACCAATATTATTTTGGAGGCAGAGCAATGGTTTACTTGACCATCTTCTATCTGAAAGACTATTTCAGTGTCTTTATCACTTTTGCTTAGGATACTCAGTAGGCTTAATCATTAAACTGAGCCTGACCAATCCTTTATTACTGAAGATCCATGTCCAGAAGTCACTTTTAAAAGTATTTTTGTCACTTTGAATCAAATTTCTAAGCCAGAGGTTTCTAGGGAGATTTTAAATCACTCCTGATGGTAGTCACATGCAATAACCTGACTGCTTTTATCTGATTATAAACCCTAAAGTTTGTCTTTTAGACCATGTGCTCTGTGAAAGGGAGTTCCTGTAACTGTGCCTGTTTTGGTGGAGGTTCCCCTTCCCAGGACAGCACTGAGCAAGCACAGGGCAGTCCTGGGGACAGGTGTTTTAGGGGGTGAGGGAGAGTAAAGAGCCTGGCTAGTTCTAGCCAAAAAGTGGAATACTGCCTTGCATCAGCTGAGTAGAGACAGAAAGGCAAGACCAGGAACAATTGGTTAGTTTTTATCGTGATACAAACCTGTGCCTGAAAACTCTCCAGGTCTGATTTTGTTATGTTTATAAGAGATTAGAAGGAAGGCACAAATGATAGCAAAATTTTCATATTAAATGTTGCTATTTAGATAACAGTTTGTAAAAGTTTGCTGTGAAGTGTGTGCTGCGGTCCAGAAGAACCTTGTGAATTGTTGCTGCTATGGGGCTTGCATTTGATGTATGACAAATGATGGGTTTGTTTTACTGGAGAGGAATGGAGCACGGCAAACAGGGCTGAAGGTCCCAGATGTGTTCTGTTAAGAGGATGTCAGGCCAGGCAGCACTGTAGGAGTGAGAGGATCAGCTTTCCCTGATGGCAACTCATTGGGAAATCACCTGCTCCTGCAAGACCCGGTCTGTGCTCCCCAGGGACCAGAGCTGTGCATGGTCAACTCGCTCATCCCAATGCCACAGACCAGCCCAGTGGTCTGGCTGGGATCACTGGTGTGTCACAGAGGGACATCCTGTATCAGGGACATCCTGATACAATGTACTCTCAGCTCTCCTTGATTAGTCATGATGAACAAATTTATGTTAACGTGTCATTTACAGCCTTTAGGTGGGGATGTTGTTTGAGACCATTTGCCTCATTATTTTCTCTCACCTCTCATTAGCCTGTGGCAAAATTCCTGAGTTACAGTTGCCAGGTTTTTCTTATCTGGTTATTTTATTGCCTCCAGTTGCTTTCAGTCTTCCTTATACCTTATCTTTAGATAGGTTTGTTCCTTCTCTTGCTCTTTGGTCGTGGGTATGAAATCCCACGTGTTGCTCCTCAGCAGTGAACACAGGCTGCTCTTTAATCCTCGCTCGCTGGTTCTTGGGGCGCGTTTGCATTCCCATTCATCCAGTCTTGGTGTTCCTGTTACACACCTGCCATCCTGTGAGAAGGGGACGTTCTGCAGCAGGTGTGGCAGGTGGAGACAGCATAGCAAAAGGAAGCCCTTTGAAAGTAGCCAAGGCAGAGTGCAAGGATGCGTGAGAAAAGGGAGAAGGAAGCAAACTGTTCCTGAAAGCAGCAAATTCTTGATCTGCTCTCAGGAGGAGACAGAGCAACAGAAGAAGACTGGAGATACAATGTACTCTCGTGGTATATTGTAAGATGTCCACAATACCTGTCTGTCCCCACAATACAATGTTAAATACAAAGTGCATGTATGTGTGCAGCGTACAACAATAGACAGTGTTAGAACTGAGCCATGACAAGACTGTTATTAGAAAGCCATTACACTGAAAAATGCTTTAGCATGTCTTGTGAGGTGAAGGTTGTCTTGAGACTTTTATGTAGATAAAAAGTGGTGCCTGGCTGGCTTTTGGTAAGGAGCAGGAAAATGCATTCACTGATTTCTATGTGTGTGATGAACAATATCCAAAACAGTTGTTCTTTTTTTATATGGTCTGTGAGGATCCCACAAGAACATAAACCTGAGGTTAGGACTGAATTTTCTCTTTGGTTTTGAAAAAAATCCTTTTAAACTAGTACACAGTACACTTGCATCCACATCATCTAGCAAGGTGTCAAGTGCCCTTAGTGAAAACACATGTAGACTGTTGAAAATGTGCTTTGCTAGTTAAGCTTGTAAACTTCATGGTTTGAAACATCCATTCCCCTCCTCCCTTCTTTATGCCTCTGTTTTGGGGAGGGCCTTCCTGTGAGGCAAGAAAGTGCAGAGTTTTAATCTTCTGGTCTGCATTTAGATTTCCCAGCATGGCATCTCGTTCCAGGAATGGACACAGTGGAACAGCTGTCACCTGGGAGCTAATTTATTTCTGTGTAGCATGCAAATTATCTTTTAAATAATTAGAGACTGCACCTAGCAGTGAATTTCCTCACTGATTTGCGTTTGGTATAAGAGCTGAAAGTTAACCCCCTGGTACCGGATTTCCTGACTAGAATGTGCCAATGCTATGCTCAAATTAGCATTAACAACAGGCCCTCGAGATCCAGCAAACCTGACAAAGTCACCCCTTCCAGTCGTGCACCTGGAAGCGCAGCTAATGGGAGTAATGAGAGAAATAACATTTCCTTTGGTCTGGAGAAAAGTTCCATTGATTTTGGTATGAGTTGAACATGAGTAGAAGCTGCAGGACGTGACCCACAGCTGTAGTGAGGATGGGTCACTGCTCTGTGGAGGAGGTCAAGTAGGGCTGTGGACACATTGCCCTGCCCTGGGGCAGCTCCCAGGGCTCCACAGGTCCTCCTGCCCCAGCCCCATCCCATGCCAGGGAAGGAAACTCTTAGCCCCCAGATGTGCCCCTCAGTCACACTGGGATTAATGTGTGTATTCCAACCACTGCCTGTTCAGGTTTTGGGTTCATGCATATCTCAGCCTCACAAGCAGGGACTGAAAAAACCAGCATGGAATCACCTGTCACTGTGCTGCACAATGCACCAACACGGGGGCCAGTGTAAGCTTTTCGTGGGTCAGACACTCCTGCTTCATGTGACAATGTGCTTGCAGATCACTGAAAGCCTCAAATGCTTTGAATTGATTTTTTTTCCTCATGGAAACAATGCTTCCAGCTCTCACAGTTAAACCAGCCAATACTGCATCTGATGGATCTAAATAGTTTAAGTTTCTTTTCCTTTTCCCCTCCTTTAGCAGGGGGAGCTTTCCAACCACAGTTAATATAACTGCTCCTCATAATGCCTTAGCTGTGACCCCAGTGGTACAGACATTAGTGTGGCAACAACAGGTAGTGGTCTCTTTCAAAAATGATTGCCTGTGGCTGTATTTGGGCCTGACTCTCATGGGTGTCAGGTGTTGCAGTGTAATTCAGAGTGGGCTCAGTTCAGTACTTGGATAGACCCAGATTTAAGAGCTCGTGTTTTTGCTTCCAGCTGTGCAAACAAGAGCCGAGGAATTGGGCTGTGGAGCTTGAAGATGACCACATCTGGCCAGACAGCTCTGCAGTTGGGATGCACTGCATCCCTCAATGTTTTACAGGATGCCATGGTCTGCTGGACAGGTCACAGGGCCTTGGACAGGCAGTATTTACTGACAGAAAAGTCTCATCCTGACGTGTCCTTGGGCTACAAGAAGAAGTCCCCATTGCCATAGTGAAGGCCTTCCTTCAATATGCAATGAGTGTTCTCCCTCCACCTGGGCCTGCAGCCAGTCCTAAGCAGAGGGGCCTTACAGTGCAGTTGTGCTATGCCAGGGCAGGAAAAAACATAGGAACCAAAGGCACAGTATCCACAACCTGAGGATTTTTGTATACAAACCTTTTTTCACCTGTGAGTTGAATTGCATTACTCTCTAGATTTGGAGTCCACTCCAGGGAGGAGTTTCTGTAAATTTTTTAATTTCCCATCAGTTTGCATCTCAAAAAGGCTGAACTGGAATTTGAGACCCCAGGGTCGAGGCTGTTTCTCACAGGGAAGACTTCTCCTGAAGGAAAAAGAAAGCAAATTCCGGCAGTTGAATCTGAAGTGTATAGCACACCGTATGCCATGCTGCTTCCCTCCCTGGCTCACTGGAAAGCCTTTGGATTATTTGGAGCAGCAGATAAAAGAGAGGGGTGGGAATAGAGGTCTTGAAACATTTTTTCTTTTCTTTTTGAGTTTATAGACTTGTTACTGCTCATCAGTCCTCCACACTGCTCCAGAGGAGGAGTGGAACCAGCCAGTGACCCCCTTTTGTGTTCTCCCGAGGTGAAGGCAGCTGCAAGGCAGTTGCCAAGTTATGGAACGTGTCCATGGAGCGGTGGAATCTCCCTCTGCTGCATCTTAAGTACAAAACAGATAATTAGAGGGGTCTCCTGATACATGGCAACCAAATGGATGCTCATTGGCATCATGCTTTTAATATGAGATAGAAGTGCTTTGTGTAGGCTTCATTTGGCATTAATGAAAAGCAAATCTAACATAATGCATGAAAATCTGACCCGCTGGTTTCTAAAATACTCAAGGAGGTTATTTCATAAATGAGACGTGAGTGGCTTTTCTTGGGGTTTTGTAATGCTGTATTAATGAGCTTGTTGTCAGCGATGACCCACAGAAGATGCTGGTTGCATCTCAGCCATGTGACAGTGATGGCGAGGTGAGGGAGCACCTGGCACAAACAATGAGAGGGGCACAAGAAAGGTGTGAGGAAGGGTCCTGTCAGAGGTGCCACTTTCTAAAGGCTGTGTTGCTTAGCCATCCCCTTGTCCCATTTCCTCCCATACCTGTGCTCCTGGTGTACCGCTGTTGGTAGGTCAGTGGGATACTGAATTTCAGGCACTGCTGGTATTTAACCCTGGGTGAAGCAGGCTGACTGGGTTATGGCTCTGGCACTTCCCACGCATGGGACAGAAAGCACCGGGTTTGCTGGTTTTTAGTGGCAAAGGGATGTTTTTCCTAGAGCCAGAATGCAGGTAGGATTCTATTTTCACTTAGGAAGGGAATGAACGATCCATGCATGGATCTCTGGTGATCCAGACCTGTGTGCTGCCTGGCTGTGGGGAGTGTTGCTGTCCAAGACGCTGAGCACCCTGAAGAAAAGCAGGAATACACTACATAAAGTGGCACAGCTTCCACAGCAACAGGTACTGATAGGCCATAGGACATGAGGCTGCCAAACATGTGGCAGGAAGGGGTGAATGGAGTCAGGCTCCCTTTCCCTGAGAGGCTTTGGAAAATTCACTCAGAAACTATAAATGTGGATAACAGCACTGGATGTTTTCTTGGCTTGTTAAAAGGACTAGGTAAGGAGATAAATCTGTTACTTCCAGGCTGGATAATCAGATTATTTAAACATGAAATGCCTGCTCCACAGAAAAGTTGGTTTTAACCCAGACTTTACAAAACGAGGAGTGCTTGTTCAGTAAGAAAAACACTAGAATTCCCTGCTGCTGTGTGGAGTCTGCTGGATCCTACACCATTAGCACCCTGGGATTACATTTAAGGGATTCCACCGTAGGCTTCTGTTCATTGTGCAGGCAGTGAGACGTTTTTTCTGCAAGATAAAGACTGAAAAGGAACTGTGGCAGGTAGTGAGCATGCTCTGGACACTCTGCAGCCTAATTAGAGGGAAATGTGGGTGCTCTTTATGGTGAGAGAGACGGGACAGGAAAGAAATGAAGGGATATCAAAGCACTAAAGGCTTTTTTGCTCCTGAGTTAACCACTAACCCTCTAGTGCACAGTACAGCTCTACTTAGTGAGCAAATCAATACCAGGGGCTGCAGATCTCAAGATATTAATGTCGTTTGAAAGGAGCAGCTAACTTGCTGATGAAGAGCCATGTTACTAAGAAACCCCACGTCCAAATTAGTAAGTAAAAGCTCATCAGCTGAAGCCAACCACACTAATTGGCAGCCAAACCTTGCTGATTCATATTAGCAATTATGCAAACCATTATGAATGGCTGAACTATGAATCCATAAACAGTTGCAAAAAAAGCAGTCATACCTCTGCACACAGTGTATCTGATGATTTTGTGGCTCAGGTTTAATTTCCTTTTAATTGTTTTCCGTAATGCATTATGTGTGGAAAAATGCAGTAAGCCTGATGTCAGGGTCAGCCACAAAGTGCTCACAGAGTCAGATAGCAATGCTATGTCAGCTTTAAAGAGCCATTCAGTGAGTCAGCTACGCCATAACTGCTGCCATCTGGTAAGGAATCTCAACTTTACCAAAGGCTAGTGCTGAAATAATGGAGAGCCTCTCCTAAGGACACTTAGAACAGGAAAGGGCTGCAGTATCTCAATGCCAGGATCTGTTTTCTGAAGGTCCCTCTGGGTATGGTGCTGTATCCACTGAAATTGCAGCAAACAGCACTGGTTTATGAGTCAGGAGGGAAGATGCTGGTAAGTGATGCACAGTGTCATCTCCTGACATCAGCAGGTCCCTGCAGCAGCCCCTGGGAGGTTTGGGTCTGGGCCAGGGGGAGCAGTACTATCCTCAGCAGGGTCTACATTCAGTGGCCATTTTTCTGCACCAAGAATTGCAAGCCCAGCTGTCGTGCACTCTGGTTTGCCATTGCAGCTAGAGAAAAGAGGGAATTGTAAACCACAGCTTCTAAACCAGTCATCTTCCAAAGAGAACGCATTGTGGGTTCTGAGAGGAGTGGTAGAAAATACACACTTCCTTTCCAGGATTTCTTTCTTAAAAAGGACAAAAGAAATGTCAGCCTGTGAATTTCTGTGCAGATTCATTTTGTGAATCTGCTCAATGGAGTCACTTATAGCTTAGTTCTCCATAAGACTTTAACAGGAGTGACTCAAACACCTGGACAAACAGGTGTTCAGCAAGCAGAACTACAGATCAAGGAGCTAAAGATCCTTCTTGCTGCACTCAGGCCTTTGGATCAACATTTGCTTGACTGTTCAGCAGTTGCAGGTGAACATTAAGGTGTCCCCTGGCTGGCAATTTCTTTTGATCTTTGTGCTGAAGAATAATGCTCTCAGGTGGTGCTTTAGGAGATTTTACAGAAATTTTGCATTTTACCTACATAGACAAGCTGTCTTTCAAAATTACTGGTCAGATGATACTTGGCAGGAAATTTGCAGTGGTTTTATTTATATTTACTTTAAATTAGCACTTTATGATTCCTGGTCCATCTACCCATGGTACATCTGGAAAGATTCTGTACTTTTTACTGAATCACCATATCTTTGTAACTAAGTCTTATGAACAGTCATATGTTGTCCCCAAAACAACACCTCTTCTCTTTTCCTGGCAAGATGGGATGTCCCTTCTTGCATCTTTGTGTTGGAGAAAAGACTTTTGCAGATCTGCAAGCAGTGGGTGGGAAGTATTGTCGGGATGACCTGGAAATTAAAATTGCATTGCATCCCATCCATCTGCAGTACTTTACTCTCTCTGCTTCTGGGAAGTGGAATTCCCTGCTTTGTGTAAGCACTCCTGGCATAATTGTGTTCCACTTGAGGCTGTGTCAGCTGAAGAGCTTCAGTCTCCTCTGTCCTCCTGGGTTGGTTCCTGGGGTTTGTGTAGCAGGAGCTTGGCTTGGCTTGACTGGGTCCTGCACTGGGGAGCTTTTGCCGTTGTGTGCCAAAGGCACCACTGAGACCCTTAACTTCCATAATCCACCAAAGCCATTCAAAATTAAGGATTCTAAACATGCTAGGGAATGACTTTGTGTGTCCTGAAGTCTGAGAACCTGTGAATGGACAGTATCTTCCACATGTCCCTGGTAATGCCTGGAGAATTTTGTGTTTCACAAGCATTACTTTTCCTCTTAAAAGTAGAAATTTAAATCCAGGAAAATGGACATCCAGTTTGAAACTTCCCCATGTTGTACAAAGTTTGGGAAGTTCCAGAGTGGAACTCCTTATGGATTAATCTGAGATTAAGTTGATCAATGTATGAAAACAATGTGTGCTGAGGGCACAGTGGGGACCAGAGGGACACTGGGCTTGACAGGACAGAAGGCAGGGCACTGGTGACTCATGGATGGCTTTGGGAAGAACCAACAGGATTTCAAGAGGTTTGTGTTGAGCATTGTTTAGAGAGACATTTGCAAGCAGACTGAACCCACTTCCTCAGTTGTCTCAGTTTCTGAACTTCCCTTGAGTACGTGTGTGTTGGTGGAAGACTGAGCATAGCAGGGACGTGAGGAGTTGAATTTGAACTTTCCGTAAAAGTTCTGAGTAGAACAGCCACAGGCATGACATCCTCCAAAGCCGTAATCACTGACACCAGTCTGCAGAGGGATTTTTCAAAGGCACCATCACGAGGTGCTACCTGCCCTCTGAGTCTTGGAGAATGCCACCTCATCCTGGTCCCACCGCAGGGAGAGGCAGCCGCGTGTGCTCCTGCTCAGAGGTGTCAGTCCTTGGGACTGTACCCTGGGCTGGAGCACACAGCTTGGTCTGGGTAGGGATTGTTTCACAGAGGAACAAGCCATCAGGACTGCATTCCTACGATGTGAGGTGTGGCCACTGGCCTTTCTGCAGTGGCACCAGCCACATCTTCTGCCATCAGGCTCGTGAAAGCAGGAACAAAAGGAGTGGAAGTACATAAAAACATTTTACAATGCTCACAGTAAAACGAAAGCTACTGCTTTTCAGCCTGTAATAATGAGATTTACTTTCACATGAAGAGGAATGAGGAAATAGAACTACTGTTTTAAAAAATGGTATCTGTTTTTCTGCCATGTTGGGTACATTCACTTCACTGCTTTCAGGTGCTCTTTCCACTAGTAGTTTTTTTGAGAGAGGATTTCAGCTGAGATTTTCCATCTGTGCACTGGTTATCAAAAGCCCATGTTTAATAGCAGGAGTAAAAATTATTTGTGCCTTGCTTGGCTTCATTTTCATGAAGGAAGCCCCACTTGGAAAGGTTTGAGGCTTGCAGTGGTGTGATAAAACTGGTTGTATGTTACAGTTATGCCAAGTGAGTGGCAACTGTGCAGGCTTCTCAGAGCTGATCAGCTCCCTCACAGAGCTGGTCCTCTCCCCCTGCCAGGCCTTTCCTCACGCAGGATTGTAAATTATTTAGAAAAACTGCAATTCGTGACCTTTTTTTCTAAACTTTATACCTTGTGTTGTGTTTTGTTGCTGTACAAACTGTGTTATTCTGAAGGTTTTTCCTTCAGTTTTAAGACTTTCTGACTTTACACCTTGATGTTGGTGCTAACTCCTCTGCCACTAGACCTCCCTCAGACAGCAGCTCTGGGTTGGGTCCTTGCTGCCAGGACACAGAACCAGATTCCCCAGGGGTAGAGGCTTCTCCAAATGTGGTGTGCTCCTGCAAATGAACTGGGGAGTAACTACAGGCACAGCCATGTGCACACACACTCCATTTTTGCTTGCCAGCAGTGCCAAACTCTGTCCATTTTATTTATATCTTTTGCAGGGGAAGGATTCCACAAAATATTTCCTTCCTCTTTGCCTCTCATCTAATGTAGGCTACACCTCACAAATGAGGCAGAACAGACTTTAAATATTGTTTGTCAATGAAAGGCAAGACCAGCTCCCTAGCAACGAGAAGGATGTCGCTCATTGTCTTCCAAAGGAGCCTGTTCCATCCCACTCCATCACAAATGCCTTCCCGTGCTTGCTGCTGTCGCTATAAAGGCTTCCAGCAGGGATCCCTCTAGGAAGTGACCAAGTTTGCACACCCGCTATGCTCCTGGCAAACACTGTCATCTTGTACATATTTAGCCTGATCGCTCTGGCAGCTTCTGAAAGACTAAACGGTGCAAACACATGTGGCAGATGCTGCTCTCATGATAGCAGGGGAGCTGGGAGCCCTGTTGGGAGCCTGCCAGCTCCCTCTCCTACGCTGGAGAGCATTATCCTTTAGAGCCTTCCATGGCTCGCCCTCAGGGGCTGCTGCTGAAGGGGTAATAAAAATCAGAATGAGCCTCAGAAAGTCAACTTGTTGGTTTGGATTCAAATGGGTTTTTTCATTATTAAACTTCCCTTTAGCAGCTGTATGTAGAGCTGCTCTCTCAAAAACACCCTGTGCCCCCTGAGAAAGGTGATTTGAAAGTGAAAAGATAAATACATGGCTGAAAGCGCAGAGCCAGCAAAGAAAGCAAATTGTTTCTGTGAGGTGAATCTCCAACTTCCCCTTGATGAGTACAGTTGTTCAGGTTAAGGGAAGTGAAGGGAGTCTGGGACTAAATGTTGGTTACTGGGAACCCCTTCTGGCAGCCTTTCTGGAAAATATGGACAAGGCAGTTTCTGGTCCACAAAAAAGGACATTTTATTTGCATTAAACATTCCAAACTGGATTACACGTTTCAGGTTTTGAGCTCCAAATCTGTGAATATTGACAGAAACAGTTCAAATAGTGGTTATGGACTGAGCTGGTAACAGTAGCAGGAATATGTAGCATCCCTGAAACATTTATAAAGAACATTTAATGCAACACCTCCGTGAGGCAGGTAGA
The DNA here is from genome assembly GCA_013390025.1 of Pitta sordida. NCBI lineage: Eukaryota > Metazoa > Chordata > Aves > Passeriformes > Pittidae > Pitta > Pitta sordida. The sequence continues at coordinate 31,489 of WEKX01007508.1, forward strand.
AGGTCTGCCTCAGTCGAGAGAGGACATCACCTTCTCAGGGTTACAATTAAAGTTAAGATGCCAGCTTGAAGAGGTTTGGCTAGTGGAACATGGCTTTTAGCAGAGCATATCAGTAAAAATAGAAAGTCTTTAATTACCTTAATGTGTTCTTGTATAACACCCCCCCTCCTCCTCTCTTTTCTATCTAATAGCAACACTGAGTTAAAGGCTTGTGTTGGGTGGGGATTTTCTTCTGAAATTGAAGAGGTTTTAAATATTTGAGGGATATAGTGTTCTTCTCCATGTCTCTGCACACATTACAGGTGTGCAGCTACTGAATTAAGATCCTTAAAGCTGAGCTCATCCTTTCTAACCTCTATATCTGAATGAGCCAGCAGTGTCAGTTGTGGTAACTCCTGGGCTGGGCAGCCCTTGCCACAGCAAGGACATGGTGTTTGAAATAGTGTCCATAAATATTTATACTGTGAAATCTGCTATGGGAGGCAGCCCCAGTCAGCCTGGCATACAGAGAGGAACAGGGTGCAGAGGCACAGAGGGGCTGAGCACGTGGAAGCCCAGACAAGCTGTGCCAGGCACACAGAGCGTTTTTAATGGCACAGAGAGTGAGGGAGAGCTCGGGTGTTGTTCACAGTGAGGGGGAAATCCTGCCCTTGTACGTGGAGGAAATAAAATCTGCAGAGAGGGAACTGCACATTAGACTCTGTCAACAGAATCATTAAACTCGTGTGGCACCATTTAAGATGCCTTATCCAGGTGCTCATTTAAAGACCACACAGCTGGAACAGGCAAGAGTGTCTGTGTGCTCCTGGGGCAGTGCCAGGGCTCTGCTGCCATTCCAAAGGTGTGAGTGTTGGACGCAGCCACGCAAATGCCCCCTCTCCCAAAGTCCCAGGTGACCCTGCTGATGTGTGCCCTGTCTGAGCATGGGGCACCTCCTGCCTGCAGTGAGCATTAACAAGAATTACACACTGAGCATCTTGCCTAAGCTGTAAAATTCTCTTTCACGATAAAGGGACATAAATCACAGCTTTGTAATCTGGATGCCCCTGGTTATATTTACAGCCGTAAGGTTCCACGTGGAGCCATGTCCTCTCCATTCTTTTCCTCCTTTTTCATGGAAGAATGCTCTTGTGAATGCTGTCACTGAAAGAAAAAGTTATAAGAGCTTCCTCCTAGAATTGGTTCAATTTAGCTTCATCACACTCGTGCAAAGACCATATTGCAGCGCCGTGGTGGCCTGTTTTTCTGGCTTTTATTAATCCAGAAACCTTAATGATGAACAACATTTGTGTCATTGTCTACACAAATTTAATTTGTTTATGCAGCAGTTCAGTTAATCCTGCAATCTGCTTTTCTCAAATGAGGACAGATAATGGAGACACCGTTCTTTACAGGTCTTCAGGCTTTTAAATTCTGATAAAATCAGGATTCTTCACTGGGTCTTGCCACAGCTCTGAATTAAGCCACTTTAAATGTAATTACTGAAGCTGGCTGTACATCAGGAACATCCATTAAAAGAATTGATTGACCATGCTGTTACAGGAGGCATTTTATGAACAAACGATCATGATGGGTCCAGAACTGTAATTTATAAAGGCAAAAAAGCAGGTAAATACTTTATTAGTGGTTAATGAGAGGTTCACAAGATAACTAAATTTCTTCTTTTTTACCCAGCTACTTCAGGGAGCCTTGGTCCATGGCCATCTATCACGATCGGTTTATTGATCTCCAGAAGGAACTGCGCCAAATCCTAATGTCAGAACAGGTAAGAAAAACGACGGGTGAATGCATTTTATTATTTAGGCAATTTGTTAGTGTTGTTCACTTTGGTTTCTTTTCCCATCTTTCTCCTGAAGCTTTCTGTTTCTGTTTAGCTCTCTCCTCTGCAAAGCCTGACCAGACCGTGTACCTCACGGTGGGGGGGACACCAAGTACAGCACATCGCTCTGTTTTGTTGTTTGGGCATTTTCTCAAATCTGCCAGTAGAACTTGAAGCCGCTTTATTTTCCTTTACGGCATTTTTGCATTATACTGCAAGTTTACCCAGCAGAATCTGGAGGCTGGTTTGTCCAGCTACCCCTTTGGGTTTAGTACTGTTCCCTAACAGGAACACCCTACAGGCCATGCCACACCTGTCTCAGCTGAGCTCACGGGTAGGTTTTTTGACACCTACCTACAGCGAATGGCTTTTGTAGCCCAAAAAGTGAAAGCAACTGTTTTTTTCAGTGATAAGTGGGTCTCCTGAATAAGGGTGAAATTAAAATGTTTGCTAATGCTGTTCACAGCTTTGGTCTCAGCACCATAGACAGAGGCATAAAACCTCAGCAGCCTGTAACTCTGCCTGCCCAGAATGCAAAGCCACTGCACTCTATGGGGAGGACTGTTAACAGCAGGTGTCCAACGGCTCCTGGAGCTGCCTCCCCCACCCGCTGAGGAACTTCTGGCTGATCTCAAACAGAATTTGAGTTCCGATCTCTGCACTTCCGACCCATGACTTGGGTCCAGCCTATGCTCCCCCCGCTCACACTACTTTTGCCTTTGTTTAGTCCCACATAGTTCTGGGCGATTCCTGTGGGTTTTAAGTATGTGCTCCCTGCTTTTAACTGTGCAGAAAATGAGCAGAACCGAGTGTAAATGGAGGCAGAAGGAGGAAAGGAGGTGGTGGAGCCCGTGGCACACACATCTCCAGGGCCCAAGCCGCTGCTGCTGGTCCTGTGCTGCCTCCTCCTGAAGGGCTCCATGCAATTTGCCTCCTGTTGTCCTGACCCAGAAAGTGCCTTGGTGCAGTTTAATTTAGATTTTCTTGGAAGACATACATAAAAGAACACAAAATGAAGTTCTGCGCAGAATAGGGGCCTGATGTGAAGTGTTTTTCTTGCCATCATTGAATGACATTTCACATGTTGTAAGTGTGAACAATTTCAGAGAGAAGAGAATTAGTGCCCTACAAATTAAGGAGTTGCTTGCCTTACCCTGTCCTTGTGGCAACAGTCTTAACACACACAGTCCCCCTGAGTGCACTGGAAGTGGTTCTGTGAATGAGGATTGCTCACATGGATGTAGATAATGCTATCTGCATCTGAATGCAAATTCGGGGGTTTGGATTTTTATTTGATTTTTTTTCAGTGATTTTTAACTGTATTTACTAAAGGTGATTTTAGCTCTATTTACTAAATGTCACATTTATATAGTTTCATTGGGTGTTCCTTCTGGGCACGTTGCCAGATACAGATTAGGCACCATGTACTTATGGAATATGTCTTAAATGCCTTGGGACCGGCTGTATTTCTATATGGAGTAGGAGACCTACTGCCTTTGCTTCCTGTTGCTCATATTGCAGCTCACTTTAACATGCGGAAAAATTAGCACTGAAATGTAAAAACGAGGGGAAAACACCCCTTTGAATGAGATGTTAAGAACTGTATGTGCACAGGAGTCAGATATTTCTGGTTGCAGTTTACAGAGAAACTGGCAATGGGTGTCATGCAATAGGGGTAATATTTAGACAAATGTTTGCTAACAGAAGCAAGAACTGCGTTGGGGATGGGGACTGTGAGTTCAGCCTGTGTCTTGAAGCTGTCCCCAAGGCTGCCCTCGCTGCGCGGGGCGTTTCCCCTGGGGATCGCAGGCGGGTGTTTGTGCGCAGCCCTGGCGATGCAAACACGCAGATGGCAGGGCTGGGGATGCTGCCGCACACCGAGGGCACACGTGCCGCTCCAGACCTTCCGGAACAGGCACTTGGTCCTCCTTAGGAGTAATGGCCCAGTTCTCCGGCTGCAGCTGGGAGGTCAAAAGCCAGAGTACATTGGGCACCGAGGGGCAGGGGGGGGAAAGGATTCCTCTGGCTCAACCCCTCGGACAGGCCATGTCCGGGACAGCCGGGAGTCCCACGGGGATTCGGTTCTATACATCCCTTGCCCCTGCGGCCGGTCAGTTTGGGAGGGAGAGAACAAACAGTCGAGCACGGCCGGCCCCAGGGTGCGCTCGGAGTCACCAGTGCGAGCTCAGCTCTGTGCGCTCTGCCTGCCGCGTCCCGGGTGGGTTTCGGTCCCCGGCACCGTGCTCCGCGTCCCCGGTGCCCCCCGTTCGGCTGTGACCGTGTGTGACCGTCCGTGTTGCAGGTGCCCGGGCCGGCCCCCGCCGCCGAGCAGAGCCCCGGTCCGCTTTCCCTGCGGGAGCCCATCCTGCGCTACTTGCACCGCCACCGCCACCACCTGCCCATGTACGCCCCGACCGACATGTACGGAGCCCCGGCGGCGGCAGGTGAGACACGGGGGAACGGGCCCTCGGTGTGCAGCCCTGGGGAGGGAAGGGGCGGTGGGTGTGCAGCCCCACGGGGGGCACGGTGGTCTGGGCGTGCAGCCCCGGCAGTGAAGGGGGATCTCGGCGCGCAGCCCTGCCGGGGGAAGGGTTTTCTGTGTGCAGTCCTGTCAGGGACGGGGCTCTCGCTGTGCAGCCCCGGCGGGGGGGCGGCGGCGCGTGCCCGCAGCTG
>WEKX01007508.1:36777-111202 GCA_013390025.1 Pitta sordida
AGGCGCTGTACAGCCCCACGCGGCCCGTCAGCAGGGACAAGTACCTGGAGCGCGGCTTCAGCCTGGGTTCGCCCGTCTCGGCCGAGTCCTTCCCCGCCCCGGCCGTGCCCGGCACCATGGACCCGCTCCTCTTCGCCCCGGCCGAGCTCANNGCCCCCGAGCCCGCCGAGGAGCCGCCCGCCGCCGAGTGCCGCCTGTGCCCCGTCTGCGGGGAGACCTTCCCCAGCAAGAGCAGCCAGGAGCGGCACCTGCGCCTCCTCCACGCCGCCCAGGTCTTCCCCTGCAAGTACTGCCCGGCCACCTTCTACAGCTCGCCCGGCCTCACCCGGCACATCAACAAGTGCCACCCCTCGGAGAACCGGCAGGTCATCCTGCTCCAGGTGCCGCTGCGTCCCGCCTGCTGAGCCGCCCGTGCCTTCCCCGCCGGCCCCGCGCCGCTCCCCCGGGGCCGCCACACGATTAGCTTTAATACGGCTTGTGACCTGCTGGAATCTGGCTTTACACTTACCTTACCGGGGTGTCTCTCTCTTTTTTCTTTTTTTCTTTTTTTTTTCTTTGTTTTCTTATTTTGTTCCTTTGCTATGGTTTTTATCGATGTGAACAGATCAAACCGCTCAAGAGAAATGAGCGTTTCCTTTAGTGTAGCCACAAATGCCTTGACTCTGCTGTTGATGGTCTCCAGAAAATGCTGTAGAAACTGCCTTAACTGTGACATGCCAACTTTCTGTTTCTGTTCGTTTTGCCCTTACTAAGGTAGCTCATGAGTTGACTATCTGTATATGTTGGTTTGAGTAATTATGTTATTTATTTGTTATTTATTTATATTAATTATGAAGATTGATATTATTTGATTGCAGATATTCTAATGTGCTTTTTTTGTCTCCCCGCCTGCCATTTCACTGTGCGTTTTAGATCTTTTTTTCTAAAGGGATCTACTAAAAAGGTTTTAACTTTTATAACTAGAATAACACATGATCTTAACCATTTTATCCCGTGCAACCAACAGCTCTTACTTTTAGATGCAATCTCTTTTTCTACACACATTATTTTCTTAACTGTTAGCTATTTATAGAGTGCTTCGATAGAACTGTTTCAACTGTATAATTATTTACTATTCAAATAAAATATTTTCAAATTCAAGCGTGCCCCCACCCCTCCTGCTTCTCCCTGCTGGGCTGCCCCTGTGGGCTCGGGGGGGCTGGGACCCGGCTCCGCACTGCAGCTGGCAGGGTGCCTCTGTGGGCACCAGCCTGCTCCACCGTTTGATGAGATTAATTAAAAAGGAATTAAAGGCAGGAAGAGAGCAGGGTGCCCTGCCAAGCAATGGGGTCCCTGGCCATGGGCTGGACACCAGGCACAGCCTACCCTTAGCTCTGCTGCTGGGGTAAGCCAGGGCTGAGCTGCTGGGACCTTCCCTGAAGCTGTTGCAGGGAAAACTGGAGGAGGGGCAGCAGCTTTGAGTGGTGAATGTGGAGATAACCATGCCTGCGAGGGCTGTGCTGTTTGGCGGGTGCTCTGCAGTGAGGTGTGGGGTTCAGGGGCTCAGCAGAGTGGCAGCATCCTGCTCTGGCTGTGAGCTCTGGAGCCTGGCACATGGAATGCCAGGCGCTTGTGTGACTTCTGGCAGGGCTGGAGCCTGTTCCTGCCTGGTCCCTCTGTGGTGGGATTTCTGTAGCGTCCTTCAATAATCATATATATATAGCTTCTCTATAGAGCTTGTGTCTGTATGTGGGCATCTGGGTTTGGTCAAAAAGTAATTTCATAATTTTTTTAGTAAATATTGTTGTAATACCTGTGTGAGTGGGGAAGATGTGCACTGGGTCTGTGAAATCCCTCTCACAGACAGGTGTTGCAGTGCAGATATGTGATCTCCCACTTTGCCAGCAGCAGAAGCCATGGAGCCCAACCTCACAGCATATGGATCTGCTTGGCAGCCCCATGTGCAAGTGCGAAGTCCTCGATGGGCTGCGAGGGCTCAGCATGGGTGTGGGGACTGCCGTGTCTCGGGGATCGCAGTGTCTTTCAGGCTTTGGCTCATTGGAAGAGGTTTCCACCCTGTTCTGCCATCTTCCCTCACCTGAAGGCTCCTGTCTGAGACACAGCTCATTTGCTGTGTGAAAGGAGCTTCCTGTAGGAAAGTTTCCCAGGAATTGTTTGAGTATTTTTTGATATAGCAAAGGTTGTAGAGGAAGTAAATCTTTCTAGAGACTTTTTTTTTTTTCTTGTTCACTCATGCTAGATAGCACCAGTGTGGGTATGCTCCTGTTGCCTTGATTCCTAGGAAACCAGCTTGGTTATGCCAGGGCTGACTTCAGGCCTAGGCAAAGATGTGGTTTTAGCTGTAAATCGATACACTGGAAAAGAGCACAGCCCGAGAGACATGGGCAGCAAAACACGCCTGGCAAGAGGTGTGGGTTTGCTTTTCCTGGCTTCCCTGGCCTTGGAAAGCCCCAGATCCTGAGCTGGTACAGACGGTGTCGCAGCTGTCTGTGGGCTGGGCTCTCCACTCCCCAAGGGGACTTTGTCCACACACATGGCCATCCTCTCAGGCTGCTGGACACTGTTTCCAGAGCAATGCCTGGTACATGCTCACCCCAGAGGCTCTGTCTACACTATCACAGCAGTGCCCCTGCTGAAACCTGTGCTTGAAGCCTGTGGCACCAACCACAGGCTTTGTACCAGTGTCCAATTCCTAATAGTCAAGTAAATCTGTGTCTGTCCCAGCAAGAATCAGGTAAAATTTATTTGGGCCAGAAGAATTTCCTGGTTTTGTAGAACTGTCTACAGGAGTAGCCATCAGCACTGATACCTTGTATCTTCTGCTGAGGATTGCAGTGGAAAGTGTCATTGGTGGAGTTGCCTGTGTTGGGAAGGAATAAGAGACTACAATGGAGTACTTTGGAAGTAGCTCTGTTCACAAACATCCTTTAAAAGGGTGGAATTTGCTTTTGGTAGCACGGGGCTGCCTGGGCAGAGCTGCTTTGTGGCCCTTCTCCCCTCACCTGCACCACTAGCTCCTTGTGAGGGTGAGCACTGACTGCCCAGGGGCTTTCAGGGAACCATGGGCATCACCATTCTGCTTTGTGTGCTTTGTCATTCTGGCAGGGAAGTGCATCACACCACCATGACAGGTCACAAAGCCACTCGCTCACACAAGCCTCCCTTGGGCAGTGTTTTGAGGAGCGATCTGTCCCTACCTGTCACCAGCTCCTCCCTTGCGCTGTCCAACAGCCTGGGGTTCCAGCCCTGCACCTCTGCTGGGCTCTGCTCTGCCGCCGTGCCCGTGAGACCCCCTGAGCCCACCTGTAGCTTGTTGGTGATGCCGGGAGCCGAGTGCTGTGACAGAACCCGGAGCTCACAGCAGCTCCTGGGAATGCAGGTGCTGCCTGGTGGGTGCTATGTCCTGCCATCCGACAGCATGGGCAGCCAGCACTGTGCAAACAAAGCCTCCTGCTGTCAGCCGGCAAATCAATTGCTGATAGCCCTCGGTGCATCCAACAGGAACAGGTTTGGGCACCACGGAAAACACTGATCCTGCCCCAAGTGTGTCATGGTGGAGGCAACTGGCATGGAGCCCACTCACTTCCTGAGCATGTTGGCAGAGGGGTTTGCCTGGTGCACAAACCACCAGAGCCTTTCCTCCTTCATAAGCACCCCAGGAACAGAATGTAAGCACACAGAAAGGAGCCAGGGAGATGAAAAGGGACCTGCAGGTCCTGAAAAATTCAGCAGGAGCAGTATCCCTGCCCCGTGGGCATGGAGCTGGTGAGGAGCTGGGCTGAGCTGCACCCATCTGCAGGGGAAGAGTCTCTGGAGGCTGCTTGTCCAGTGTAGGTTTTTAGCAATTTTTGGTACCACCACCACCACGGTTCCTTGCAGCCATCAGTGCAGTGGGATTCACTGGGAAACACAACTGGGTGCAGCCCAAAGTTTTGAGAGGACCTGCCCAGCACCTCCCAGTCTGTTTCTTGGGTGGGCAGTTGGGGTTGGGGCAAGCCCAGAAAAAGGACATGGATGGGCTTTTCCCCTGTATTTCAAACCTCTTCCTCACACAAACCTGTTTAAAAACGTGCATCGCTGTTCATGAGCTGGGAAATGGCTCGTGGAGTCACAGGTGTTTCTGCCTGTCTCCTGCAGGGCACGTGGTGCCGTGGGGTGTCATGGGGTGCTGTGGGGTGTTGGTGCCAACACACTTCCCCCCGCTATTGCTCCCGGGTCAGGAGTGCTGGCTTGCTGTGAGTGTTTTGGGCTCTGTGGGACAGGAGTTTCCTGAGGGTGGCTCCCCATGGTGAAGGGCCCGGGTGTGCAGGCACATCCTTACTTTGCATTCAAACACCTCAATATCCTTCCAGATAAAAAGCCTCATCAGGGCCTTTGGTTTTAATTAAATTTAGTTTACAATCTGCATAACAAAGGTCTGCCTCTAGGAACATTTGATACATTAATCAGAGAGATGGACATGCCAAGCAGCCCGACTGTCCTATGGTACGGGCTCTGGGCACCTCCACGCTTGGTCCTTGAAGGCAGTTACTGAATCCAAGTGCTGGGTGCTCAGAGCTGCCGTGCCTGGCGAGGGCTCTAACGAGGGCTCTCACTGTGCCTGTGCCGTTCTTGTCAATGCAGCCGGGCAGGGACTGAAGCTGGGCAGAGCTGGGCACAACGGTGCTGGTGTTGGGGGAGCTGTGACCACGCACCGGCACAGGGACCCTCCTCAAACAGGTCCTTCCAACACGGTAACTGGGACATTAGTTCCAACAGCCGGGTCTGGTTAACATCCCTGTTTCTCTTCCAAAAGAACTGTTCTTTCTAAGCACTAATAAAGCCCCCTTGCAGCTCCGGAGGTGGGAGCACGCACAGCCTGGCCCGTTCCAGCCCAAGGCCTGACCAAGGCTCTTCAGCCTCTTTAGGGACTGGGGAAGGGGATTGACGGGGAGGATTTAAAGCGCAGCAAAGGCTCTGCTGGGGCTGCAGCACCGGGCTCAGGGAGGAGAATGGACATGACTCGGCTGCAGGTCAGAACAGGTTCTGCTTCCACAGAATACGGTGCCCTTTCACTGGCTCAGTTTACAGTTTTTCATACTAAATTGCCTGTATTGCAACATCAGTGCAAAGACAAATGTGAGTAAAATGCTGTACAGCTACGGGGGCTGAGCTGGGAGGTTTTCGTTTAGTTATGCAAACACAGAAGAAATCCAGAATCCATTACGTACGATAAATTGTATTTTACTTTTGCTCCATCCCTGGGGAGGTTCAAGGCCACGTTTTGATAAGGCTGGGAGCACCCTGCACTAGTGGAAGGTGTCCCTGCCCATGGCACGGGGGGGTGGAATGAGATGGGTTTTAAGGGCCCTTCCAACCCAAGCCAGTGACAAAATAAATATAAAAAAATACATTTCCTTTATAGCAGTATATCCTATATAGATGATGCATAAAAGTATACTTCTATGTAGTCCAGTGTATATTGCACCTATTCTAGCCTATCAATTCCTATTATATATGTACTAACATATAACGTCTGTTATATATTGCCTGTTAGAAAATGCATGTTAGAACACACTATATCCAGTACACAGTATGTATCATACATGACCAGTGTTGATGTAATGAAACACTGTTGCTTTGCAGATTGTTTTCTCAGCTCGTGCAGCCATGGTTTGTGTGCTGTGCAGTGCTCGGGTGTACGCACAGGAGCTGGGGTAGCTGCACACACATACGCACACCTGGCATATCCACTACACACACATGTCATATATGACATAAAAGAGCATTAGTTATTGTATGTACATAGTGTGTTGAATGTTTCATAATCCACATTATATATATGCAAAATACTGTAGTCTGTATTATATGTTCACTGTGTGTTATATAGAACTCATGCATTGCTGATGATTTATATAATTTTCTTATATACATTTAAAAAATTATACTGCATGTACATACAATATGGCAGTTTATATAAGAATGTTATAGTTTATATAGTGATACGTACACATAGCTAAGTTATATCCCAGGGATGTGTGCAGAGATATACCTATATCACGTATATATATGTAATATGTTGTATGTACATAACCTATAACCCCTATTTTGATAATTTTTATACTGTATTTATGTTGAATTTTAATATTCTAAAACAAGTATTAACACGATAAAATACAGTGCATATATAATACATTGTATATCATGCATATCATGATAGACAGTGTATTACACATAGATGATAAATCAGTTTGCATGTATTATCTTTAATGTAATATATACACTGTCCTATATAGTCATATATAATATAAACTGTTAGACATATTATAGCATAAATTACATAGAACATGGTATGTTATGTATATTTTGTATAGTTATAGGGAGCATATTAATAGGTACAGAAATAAGATGATACGTATAAAAACAGTCACAAAAATGTTAGGCATCCTCTTAAAAGTGAAAGCGGGTGGATTTAGATGGGTTATTGGAAGGAAATTCTTGGCTGTGAGGGTGGTGAGGCCCTTGCACAGGTTGCCCAGAGAAGCTGTGGCTGCCCCTGAATCCCTGGAAGTGTCCAAGGCCAGGTTGGGACAGTGGAAGGTGTCTCTGCCCAGGGCAGGGCGTGGAAAGAGATGGGCATTAAGGTCCCCGCCTACCCAAACTGTTCTGGGATCCAATGTAAGTATAAATTAGTCTATGTATTACTTAATTTAAATAATTATTAATAATGTCATTTTGTGCCTGCTGCTACAGCTGGTGGGGCTGGGAGTGTCTCGGGCCTGCGTTCCTGCCCCATGCCAGGCCGCGCCCACTGCAGCCCCTTGGCCAGGGGCTGTGTCCCACCTGGATGGGTGTCAGTGCCACCCCCAGCACGGGGGGGCCAGGAGCTGGACAGATGGGCCTGTGCCGCAGGGATCTGAGCAGGGAGCCCTGTGCAGAGGGCACCGAGTGGGTTCACGCAGCTTTACCAACCCCATCCCGCAGTGCCAGCGTGACAGCTCAGCACTGCGGTCCCTTGACCAGAGAGGGGCCAGCTCCTGCCTGCTCTCCAGTTCCTTAGGGGTTGCTCAGCCTGGGGCAGGGATTCTCCTTAGGAAAGGTGGGTGGAAGCCAGGTCCAAATAACTCATTAGTGTACAATTATTTCTGCAAAAGGAGCTTTATCTGGAGCCATTTTTGTTAAATCAGTTTCTTATTACTAGAACACCTGAAAGCAACTGGGGAGAGAACTCTCTTCAGCAAAGGAACAGAGAGTTCCAAGCATCTTTTCCAGCCATCATTGTGGCTCTGTGTGCAGCCTCTTGCATTTCCTTAAGAAATGTCTCCAAAGAGGAGAAAATCACCATTAGAAATAATGTTGTTTTTAATGCCGAAGGAAGAGGCTGGGATGCCATGCATTACATGGAAACAGGTTATGGACAGTGGCTTCCAGGTGTCCCCAAGGGTCTGTCACTGTGCTCAGCAGCCACTGAGGAAGGGCTGGGCTGGCAGGAGGTGCCCACCCTGCAGGGGTGTGGGGTGTGACTGTGCTGGGTGCCCCCGTGTCAGGCACCCCACGAGCCTGGAGATGATGCTGCTGGCCCCTCCCGCCCAGCCACTGTACACACCACACAGGTACGCACCTTTTATTTTCTTTAGAGAAATTTTATTGTGAGCAAAGATTTATTAACTTTGTGAGGGGTAACAGAGTGACTTCGTCATCCAGTCCAGGATGCAAAACCACAGCTGAGTTTATACAAATCAATAGGCTTTTGACATCAGGAAAACACTATTTTCATCAGTCTTTTAATTCTTCCCTGAATTAGAGATGTATATTGCTCTAACAAAAACCGGCTCCTTACTCAGAAGGATGCCTTTGAAATTGTTTCAGACCAGCTATTGGATAACTAAGGGCCAGGCAGCCTCGCTTGTCCAGCCCAGAAAGTAAAATAAGTTAAAATACACATTTTATTTTCTAAGTTCCTTCACCGACACAAAATTGGTAGAAAACAAAACCAATTTTGTTTGTGAGGCAGAAATTCGAACCGGCTGTCCAAGCCCCAAGTGATGGTGGCTCCTTCACACAGCCGTGCCAGGTAGTTCCTGTGAGCTCCACTGGCTCCAGCTCCTGCTCCAGGGGCACCGGCGCCCAAACTGCTGCCCCTTGGGCACAGAGCCCACAACAGATGGGGACACCTCTGCACCACTGGCCGTGGTCTGAACAGTGTCCTGTGTGCACTGGGCCATCCCGGGCCGGCAGACGGACAGACAAAGTACAAGTGCAAAAACAAATGGGGCCCAACAGGGCATTTCCCCAAAAATGCAATCCCTTCACTTAAAGCAACTCCCATTCCTTTGGGAGGTGTGTGAGTGCCCAGGAGCAACCAAACAGCAGCAGGACAGGGCTCCGTGGCTGTGGGATCTCAGATTTATGTTGTTTCTGTAATACTGGGGATTTATCTGTAAAAATCATCACCCCTAGAAACCTACGACACATGTAGACCAAAACACATCACCTACTGACAGTGTGAGCTCTGCTCATGACACCAGATGCAACGTGTCCTCCAAAGCCTTCAGATGTGTTGTCCTCTGGCTAGAGAGGGGTCACAGCTGCTGCCCTGCTGGACAAGGTGAGGGGGTTACCCAGTTGTTCACACTGTGCTCGGAAGGGGTCGTGGCAGGAGTGTGGCTTTTGCTCTTCAAAAAGTGTTTGGTTACTTATGTTTCTCTAGGGAGTAGTTCAGTGCACGGCCATCACACACACCCTGGAGGGGCCACGGCACCCCCAAAGTCAGGGGCCATCACACACACCAGGGAGGGGCCACAGTGCTCCTGCAGTGGGACCGCACAGGGAGAGCAGGGACAACACAGACTGGAGAGCTGCTCCCTCAGCCACCTGTGCTCCAGAGGGGAACATTTGCAGGAAAATCTCTATTTAGACAAAATTCCCTAATGCACAGGTAAGTGCTGCCTGGAATGACTAAAGCAATGCTCTAAGGGTACATTAAATAACTGGTTTCAGTGCTGGTTCACAACCTGTTGCTGCGGTGCCAGCACCCACGCCCAGGGGCTCAGGGCCCTGGCTCACCTGGTGGCAGTGCCATGCTGATGGTAACAGGTGACACCTGATCACCGGCCATGTCTGTCCCAGTCAGGGAACTGCAGTTCCACAGAGTGGACCCCTCACCTGCCCCCTTCAAGACGTGCTCACCCCAAACTGACACCCGTTCTGTCACGGCAGTAACTAACTGATCTGTGTCAGGTCCCTGGGCTCCCCCGGCCGGAGCTCTGTGTCCCAGGCCTCAGCTGGAAGCCTTGCTGAGGGCACTGGCGGAGCGGCGGAGCTTCCCTGACACTCTGCTCCTGGAGGCACGTGGCAGCGTGGGCGAGGGCGGCTCCGCCAGCTCGATGCCGATGGCGACGGTGAGGTCAGCACTTGCACTTGTGGTGAGGCAGCCTGGAAAACAGTGGGCAGGGGAAACCGGGTCAGGACAAAACAGCCAATGTGCCTCGGAATAACCACAGCCCCTCAACTCTTCCCAATTATTCCTGGAGATCACTCAGGTGAGCTTGATGTTTATAGTAGGAATTTGTCCAGGTGTCTGAGGAACTGCGACATAAAGCACTTCCTGGAGAAATCGGGGATTTCTCTTTGCCAGCTTCCAGAAGTGAGGAGCAGCCAGGTCATGAGAGGCTGGCAGAGCCCTGGTGAGCACTGAGCCATGTGGCATCAGCCACTTTTGGTCTGCTCAGCCCCCAAAGGCTCCCAGTGCTGCAGCAGCACCATGAGAGAGGCGAAGGATGCTCACTCAAAGTGCCAACAAACCTACATAAAATAGTTCTGTGTGGGTTATAAACTTGTTTTTCTGCTGTGTGTCTCTAAGCAGCTCTTGTGTATTTGGTCTGTTACAGAGCGCTGGAAACAAGCTTCCCCAGTGTGAAGACTGGCATGAAACTCCCTGGAAGATGTCTGGTGTCTCTGATAAAAAAAATCCCTAAAGAATCTTGATTCCTTCCAATTCCACTATGTGACAGGGCACCAGGTACCCTCATTACTGGTGGCTCGTGGCCACCACTGGAGAAAGGTCGCTGGGGGTATGTGAGGTTACACTCAGTTGTTCAACAAAGTCGAGTTGCACCTCAATTGTTCCCCACAGGTGAGCAGGACCAGAGGCCCACCGGGACCGGCTGAGGGGGAACACATGAGCACAGGGCTTTAATTGTGACACTAATGACCAATGCCAAGTGCAGCTGCTCAGAGGGACACACCCTGCCCTGCTCCGGCTGCTGGGGGTCTGACCAGTCCCAAGGTGTTCCCAGGGGGAACACCATTTCAGCAGCAACTTTGGGCAACAGTGTTTTTAAACCATGTTGCAATTCTCTCCCTAAGTGTAAACACAGTTTTTCATTACAGGAGCAGCCTCCCAGCCAGGTAGGGAGAGCAGAGGGAGGCTCTGACCCCACACTGGTGGCCAGTGCTGGTGCCACCCGCTGTGAACTCCAGAGGAATGGCTGTGTTTTGCTCACAGACCTATTTCCAATTCAACAACTGGCTCTATTCTCACCCCATGCCTTTATTTGCTGTTAGTTCCTGCGCCTGGACAGTCCAGGGCTCTTTAATCCTCCCTTCACCTCTTCTAGCCTGGAGGGGGGGCTCCCAAATGTGCACTAAATGCCCCAAGGCACAGCCAGGGCCTTGGCTGCAGCTGCCCAGGGCAAACTGTGCTCTTGCTGGACAGGTGGGGATGTGGCCATGGACCAGCTCCTGTCTGCCATCTGAGGACAAAGACCCACACTAGCTCTGCCGTGCTTCCAGCATGAGGGGTGACCTGTCCTCCTGCTTCAGCAGGCATTTGAGTGATGAAAAGTAAGAATGGATCAGCAGCAGCCAAACCCGAAGTGTGAGGCCCCCTGTCTGCATCTCTTAGATGCAAGACAGCCTTTACTTACCAGATCGGTACTTCAAGACATGTGACTGAGGGGAAATAGCACATTTTAAAAAGGTAGAAAATGTGACTTAGCCTGTAAAGGCATTTTTTGTGAAAAAAGCAGAGCTGTCAGTTTTAGATTAAAAACAAAACCTGTGGTGCTGTTGGCCGGGGAGAAAAGAGTGGGGGAGGGAATTGCTGTGAGGGAGGTGTCGTACTTGACATTCCTGCAGTGAGGCAGAATGGCAGATGGTCAAAATAATACAGTTTTCCCCAAATGGACGAGCTGAACAACGCTGATGTGAGCGCTGAACAATGGACGGCTGGTGTGTGTGAAAAGGGGGCAGGTGGGGCTGCGGGGCCAGGTGGGGCTGTGGCCACGCACACCTCTGCCAGGAGCACCCACTTCATTCCAGCAGGCCCAGCTTTCTTCTGGCATGTCCTGAGCTCTGCAACCCACCTTGGAGCTCCCCGAAACCACCGTGATTAATGGGGAGATGGCAGCTGCGGAGTGAGCGAGCAATAACCACTCTGGATAAAGGCTTCCATACAAATATTGTAATTCCCCTCGCAAGCTGTCTGGCACAGGCTCTAATGACTTGGCCGTCTTGCAAGGGGAGCCTGCAGAGTCACAGAGGAGGCTCCACACACTCGGCTGCACGAGAGCTGGTCGGCGGTGGGTTGGGGCTGGAGTTGGGTTTGGGATGCTCCTGAGGCTCAGCTTGGCTTCTTTTCCAAGTGCTATGGAGGAGTGTGTGTGTTTCAGAGGTACCCAGGCAATGTGAAATAACCAGCAGCAAAAAACAAACAGCAGCTTGTAAATGAAAAATAGTAAATGATAGTAAACCACAAACACCTGTTTCTGATTCTCCTGGAGCTCTTAAAATTCACACCTCAGCCAGAGAAGAGGAATTTGTAAAGAGGGGAAAATGCACCAAAAGCTGCCCAGCAGCTGCTCCTTGCACGTTGTAAGGGTGAGCACGGCCACAGGGGCAGCACTGCATAGCCCCGTGAGCAGTGGGGACAGTGGCCAGGGTGCCTCCTGGCAAATTCCCGTCCCGGGTCATGCACATAAAACAGGCGCAGCCCTTCCCTCAGTGCCAGGGTCCCCCTGCCCAGCAGCAGCTGCCAGGGCACCACACAGGGCTCAGGGTGTGCAGAGTCAGAGAGGACAGGGACAGGCAGAGACAGACCCAAAGGGCCCCAGAGCCACCACAGCCGCACACTGAGCAGAGAGGAGGAGGGGAAGAGGAGAGCTGTTAGAGATGAAGCACAGCGGCAGCAGCAGAGGGGCCTGCGGGAAGCATCGCTCTTACCTGCGGCCATTACCGTAAGGAGAGCCTTACACACTCTAATCTATAGGAGAGAACAAAACGGTGTCAGTGCAGGACCAGCACCCCGTGACCCGCTGTGCCCGCACCAGGGCCAGGCTGGCACAGCAGACCCCAGCTCCAGCCTCGGCACACACTGGGCACTGGCAGGAAGAGCAGCTCGGCATGGAAAGTTCCCTCAACCCTCAGGGATCCCAAGAAACACCGACCCACACACTTCCTCCTCCGGTCTGTGGATTGAAACAATCAAGGGAGGCAAAAACTGGAATAATCACTGCACTTGAGCTTTTGCCAAACCTGCTCCTGTGGGACGGTGGGATGCAGGTGCCTCAGCTCCACCTCCAGCACCATTGCTGGTCACACCATGTCAAACTGTACAATTTGAGGCTTCATGGAGACCTAAGTCACTCCGACACTGTAGGCAGGTTAAAACCCCAGGAAGGGAGCAGTGTAGAGATCCTGGGGCCACATAAACTTCGCAGAGTGGGGGAGACACATGGGAGTGACCAGGCTGGGGCCTCTTACAGGTGAGGCTTGGTAAGGGGGGCTTAAGCTTTTAAAATACGTTCCTTGCAGGAGCAGATTAAAAATGGAGTTAGGAATACAGGCAAAAACACACTTTAAATGAAGAGTTATCTTGTGGGAGGCTAGAGAGAGACGGCTTCTTGAATCTTAAATACAGTGGACAGAACAAATCTGGTTTGTCACACCCTCCCCAGGGCAGGTGCTGTAGGAAGCTCTCCCCTCCCGCCCTGTTAACCTGTCAGCCAGGACAGATCTGTGGAAATCTTTGGTTTCCTTCCCAGTAAATGTGAAGGTAATAAAATTCCAGAGAGAATCATTAGAGTAAATCTGCTCAGCCTTCCTGCTTCCCACTCCCAAGGACAGGCTCAAAGTACACTGTAAACAGCATCCTGAGCCTGCACGGAAGAAATCATCAATAACTGGAGCAGGGGCTCTGTTAATCAACTCATGTCCTGCAGTGCCTTGGAAAGCTGTAAGTGAAGCAGTAGGAGCATCTGAAACTCCAGGTGAACCAGGGGTAGAACCCACCCTAAAGCAGCACTCGCAACACAGGTGGGATTGCTTTGCACCATCACAGGCCTAGCCTTGATGGTTTGAGGGATTTGGAATTAAACCCTAAATGTAGCCATCGAAGTTTAATTACTCATGACTTGGAACAGCCGCTAATTAGTTCTGTCTCAGCCAGCGGGACCCAGGCAAGCGCTGGGGTTACGGGGGTGTCACAGGGGCAGCCTGAGCCCCCGGCCGCAGGACAGCCCTGCTCTGGTTGTGCTCAAGCTCTGCTCGGGCTCTTCAGGGCCACGGAGCTGGCGCCTCAGTGCAGGGAGAAAATGCAAAGGGGCCACATTGCCCGGAGCCTTCTCCGAGCTGACAGCTCGAGCAGCTGGAGCTGTCACCCGGCAGAAGAGATGGGCCCATCAAGCTCATATTTTCTCCCATCCCAGCACTGATTGCTTGAAGAAGCCCTCCCTCACTGCCTCCTCTCCCGGAGATCGTAGCTGGGGCAGCTCCCTCCGAGCCAATCAATTACACGGCAAAAGGCAGGGGCCCAGGCTGAAAGCCCTGACGCGCTTCTTCCATACTGGAGATCCCCAGGGAGCACCGGGCTTGTGGGAGAAGCAGCTCCAGCACCTGCCCAGCCTCGGGGGAGAGGTCCAGGCTGTCCACCACTGCTTTGCAGGGAGCTGCAGAGGAAGGATGCACCTTCCTGAGGGCTCTGCAGGGATCTAGACCCTTGTGAGCCAGGCCTGGGCTCCCAGACGAACACTTGCACCAGCTTGTCCAGCCACAGGAGCTACAGGGGGACAGTGGCACTACCCAACAATTCCTGGTAGCTGTGACACTGCCCTGTTGAATTCCACACCATTCCTGCCCCTCACAGCGACACTAAGGGGGCAGATCTGTGAAAGAGGGGAAGGAAAGCCACTTCCAGGTGACACAGACATGGATCAAACCTGACCCTCAGCACACACCACATGTGCTCTGATATCATGGCACAGCTACTCAGAGTTTCAGACGTGTATCTTTTGCATATTTGTCTAAGACAGGCAAAAATATTATATATACAGAACCCGGAGAGACTTTTGTTCCACCTGTGTATAGATCTGACAAAACACCCTACAGAGCTTCGAGGAAAAAGACAGAAGAAGAAAACCCAAAGAAGTAAAAAAACCCACCAAACCAACCCAGAAAAATCAAACCAAAGCAAAAGGAATCCTAGCTCAGTTAGTGTTACAAGAGCATCACTCTGGTTAAGGCAACAGTTTACTCTGGGTTTGGCTTTGTTTCTGTCAAAAATACATTTTAAATTTACATGTCCAGTAGAAATATTCTGTTTGCTTTGAACTGGGAAAGATAAAGCTCAGCACTGAGCAAAAAGCTGTTTAAAATAAACCAGATCTTGTTTGTTGTACATTCAAGTATTTTCTACAGGAACTTTGTGCATGTAAAAGTCCAGAGACAAAAGAAAAGCATGTGTCACCTTTGCAACAAAAAGGCTGCAAAATCTCGGTTTTATGTAAATCAGCAGGCACAGCTCCCAAGGCTTTAAAACCAGGGAATGCTGAAAACCTCTATAGTTCCTCAACTCAAGTGTTGCTCCTGGGCAATGCCATAATATTCATTAAAGAATCCATTTATCAACAGATACCACATGCCCGAGTTTTCCAGCGCAGTTTTCCTGACACTCCACGGCAAACGATGCTTTAAAAACATTAAGCTGGAACACAAGAATCCAGAGGAGCTTTCCCTGCCCATTCCACAATAACCATTAGCAACTAAAAAAGCCAAGATTTACACTATATCCTCCCTGATAACGTCGAGCATTGTGCTTTATTTTCCAAGTCATTAGCATGCACAAGAATGACCTCATGGTGAACAGATGCACTTGGATATGGCAGTGATTAGATCAGTCCTCTCAGCAGTCAAGTGTGCCCGTTCCCATTAACCCTTGGAGCGCCGACGGCAGCGCTGCAGCTCCGGGGTTCCCCTGAAACAGGAGCCTGCCCTTGAGTACAAACCCCTCAGACGGAATCCTGGGGCAGAGGGACTAGAGCGTTACCCTGGGACATGCAGCCACTTCCTAAGGGTTACCGCCACGCCTCTGGACACCCATCTTTCATGAACAAAGCCCCAAACCCCAAGGAACTCCTCTGAGCCGTAGAGGCAAAGTTGGGGCACTGCTCTGTCTGTGAGTGCCCGATTCAGCTTCACCATTTTTGTAAAGAACACACAAGTATTTTTTTGAATAACTGTTTCTGCTTTTGGCTGCGGGAGCAAGAACAGCAGCTTAAAGCCCGTCCTCCAAAAGGAGAGAAATCTGCAGAGGGAAAGGATGAGAATAATTCAATAGTGTTGGATTACGGAGGATTTCCTGGGCTGCTTCTCAGACCCAGCCTAATTAAAATACAGCATGTAATGCACCAGTTTAACAACAAAGGGCCATATTCCCAGCTTTTGTTCCTAATCTGCACATCCCCTAAATGAGTTCGGGGATGGCCATTCTGCCTACGGGGCTGGGCTTTCAACGCTGAAGATATCCAGGGCTATCTGTGATCTATGCAGGGAGTTTAAGGCTCTGCGCCTGGAAACAGCAAAGGAGATCAACTGGATGATTTTCCTGCAGAAAATGCAGCAGCTGCAGGACTCCTGGTGAAACAGAGACTAAACCAGGGCAGGAAACCCACGTCCCACCAGAGCCTGGGGGATGCATCCCCAGGGGCAGCATCAGAAAATGCAAAAGCATCCAGTTCAAATAATTAGATCATAGTTAGTGATACTCCAGTGATGTGTCATTGAGAGCTCGATTCATTTAACGGTCCTGATCTCTTTTTATAACTACCTACTAAGAACAAGCTTCATTTTAATAAAAAGCACACTTACTCCTTGACCTTTCTGCTGTACATGTGTCCATGCTGTACATATTCACAGCCCTGACAGGATCACACTTCAGCTGGCATTAAGAATCAGATCAGAGAAGAAGTAATCTTAAATTTACCTGAGTAGTTTACCCTTGGCAGGGTGAGCAGTACCAGCTGGCTTGTCACCTGTGCCAGCTCCATGGATCCCACAGAATCAGGGTTGGAAGAGATCTTCAAGATCATCAAATCCAGACATGAACCCAGCACCACCACCATCACCTCTAAACCATGTCCCTAAATGCAACATCCAGACACTTCCTGAACACTTCCAGAGATGGTGACTCCACCACCTCCCTGGGCAGCCTGGACCAGTGCCTGCCCACTCTTTCAGGGAATTTTTCATTTTCAGAATAAAAATTCCCCTTTTACATGGAGAAAAATGCCATCTATATTCTTAATAGAATCACACAGAATTAACACGGTTGGAAAAGACCTTTGAGATCATCAAGTCCAACCTATTCCCTATCACCATCCCATCATCTAAACCATGTCACTCAGCAGCAGACAGGTGATTCCTGCAGGTATAGGACAAGTGGATCTATGCCTGGAGCAGGTCTGGCTGCCTGTAGCACACTGGGGAACAGGGCCGAGCTGCCAGGGCTGCATCCAGCCTCCCTTCCGACTGCTGGGGAGCATCAGATGGAAAACACATCCTGATGGCCATGGCTGAGACTGTCCTTGCTCATCACTGACTAAATATGCAGGTGAATTGGTAGGTAAAACGTGAGGAGACTCTAAAGCGGAGATTCTGACACCAGAAGTCATGGCTGGCCTCCAGTTTGTGAGCAGGAAATTAATTCCAAGGCTCAGAAGTCCAAAAATCGGGACCTTACTGGGGCAGGTTTTCCACTTAAAACCAATTAAAATAATGAAATCATAGAACTGCATCCAAGTACTCGTGATTTAACAGTGTTCTGAAAACCTCAGCTATTGGGAAACACTGTAAGGGCATATCCCAGCGTCCAGAGAGCGGAGCTTCCCAGGGATCTGCCCTGCTGAAACACATTTGTACATAACCAGAGCACTGTGTGCTCTAAGAACAAGGTGAAAATGAAACACAATTATGGACAGAGAAAAACATTTAAAATAAATCAATATATCTACATTTCTAATTTGCTGATACGTCAACAGATAAATGATTCAAGTGCTAAAAAACAACCCTGGGCACGCGCCGTGCTCCTATTGAAATGGGTGATTTTTTTTGTCTCAGACTTTTGGCAGAGCATATAAAAGAATTTAATGCACAGCTGTTCTACTTTTTTAATGTAGGAAACATTAATCAAAGCTTTAAGTTATAAGCTTTGCTAGTGTTGTTTAGTATTCCAGTTCAGCAGAGATCAATAGATCCATCCCGTGTTCCCGGACGCCTCTCCAGGACGCAGAGGCGCGATTATGTAAATGGCCCGGCTCCCTCCTCCTGCCAGCGCTTATCTCCAAAGCCTTCTGCCTGCTGCTCCTGGCCACCACTGCCGGCCCGCACAGGCCTCTTATCTCCTCACAAAGCTCCGAGCGCGCCAGGATCGGAGCCAGGAACGCTAGACAATGCTGCGCGGCTGGTTTTATTCCTAAGTGATTTATTTTAGCAAATTTAATTTCTTCTTTCAATGTTTCAGTTTAGATGGAAGATATCTGCTAACAAGTCGGGCTAAAGAGAAACAGAGCAGATGTCCTGCAACCGTTTATACAGGTTGGAAATAATCTATTCAACAATCCAAAAGGGAAGCAGGGAATGATTAGAAAGTGCCAGCGTCACCCTATGAGTGTCAACAATGGATTAAGGAATCTTTATTAGAGTCCAGCACACAGTGACCAGATACCTTCTGGAGGCTGGAAAAAAACACATTTTGAGGGCACTAGAAATTTGCATTTCAGAGCCAAAGTTCCCTTTTGGGAGATGTTCACTTAAACTCAACCAAACCAGCCAGGCAGTGATTCGTACCTCACTGACCGCACACTAAACTGGATCTCCACGGGGCACACGAGGAATAAACTCCCAGAGCTGGGCACTACATTGTCTCCTCTCAGTAGGGCTGATGAACGATGAGAAATGATGTGTGTGTATACACACACACATACCACATCTACCCACACATGCATTAAAACCCCGAGGAGCTCCAGGCCAGGTGCTGGAGGGCAGCCTGCAATGTGCTCCCACATCCTGCCCGCTGCTGTGACTCCCTGACAGCACCCCCATTCCTGCGTTTCTTGTGCATTAATCCCTGACCCTGGTAGCTCAGCAGCATAATCCCCATTTAGCATTAGCAGCAGCTTCCCCTGCGAGGAACTATTTTTGATAAGTGAGCCCCAATTCAGGCCTCGCTTTTGAACAAGGTATTCCCAGCTCAGCAAGAACCCAGAGTCCTGAATGAGCCGGAGCCCATCACTGCGAGAAAGTTCATTAACCTCGCTGGAGTCGGGGGTTAACAGGATAGCTGAAGAAAGGAGCAGAGTGAATAGCTCTGATGCAAAACAAATTAAAATGAATGTCATCATTCCTTTTGATATTCATTAGTTGATTCAGGAGAAGAATGGTCTTCTTAAATTTGCAAGCATTTATCTACAAAAAACAGGTGTACATCTGCTGTTCAAGTGCTTCTTGGGGCTACAGAGAAGAATAACGTGCAGAGACTCACCAGTTCCACCGAGGGAGTAGCTGGGAGAAGGAGAAAAGACCTGAGCGGCAAAATCCTCAAACGTCATCACCTCTTTGTGGTTCTGGATGATTGCTTCAAGGTACAGAGCTCTCTCCTCGTAGCTGCCACGGCCCCGTTAAGGAAATATGTGTGCAGAACTCCAGGCTGTCCCACAGCATCCCTCAGCCCCACATCCATACTGAGCAGGCTGGAACAGGCAGGGCACTGGGGGGGGGACCAGAACTGCCCAACACTTCTGAATGGGAGCAAAAACGACAGGACACATTTCAGGGCAGGAAATTCAGGGTAACTAACACCAGGAGCAAAGCCCCAGACTGCAGCTTTCCAAAACCAAAACCCACCGTCACAGATGGGCTGTGGCACTATGGGAAGCTCCTGGCACACAATATTCCTGTTCCAGTAACTAGAAAAGTGACTAGATTGGAGAAACAAGCTATGGGACAGAGGGGATCCCGCTCCCTCCCATTCATTTGATCACTGGACTCCTTAAAAGAAATTCCCCGCAGTAAACACAATTCTGAAAGCGTGACAGTTCTATTTAGGGCAGGTGCTAGAAGGTGCAACCGTATGTATCCCAAATAAATGGTGCACATTGGACAAACCCAGCCCACAACTTGCAGGCATTATGGTCTGCATAATGCAGACAACAAAGCAAGCTAACATCGAGACTATTGCCTTTTAATTAAAACTCGGCAACCTGGAACACACAGCATTCAAATGTGTAATCAAAAACCAGTCACCAATAAAACTTACAAGCGTAACAAGCTGAAGCAACTTTCCAGCTGTCTTAATAGGACCCCTGCTTGTGGCAGCCTTTCACAGCAGAGAAAGCAAATCTTCCCCTTTTGTGTGCAGCTTCTGTCTGCTCAGAAGGTGAATCATACACTTCCAATAACAGGATAACGCTTGGGACAAATCTACAATGGGCTGGAGAGCCTCACGTATGACTTTATGAATTAGGGCTCGCAGGAGCCAGGATGACATCTCATTCTCCATTTCCTCAGTGAAAACAAAAGTTTTCAGCGCCTCATTGTGTTTCTGTTACGGGGAAATGCACTCAAGCTCTGGAAGACTGTTCAGTGGGAGCAAAGGCCAAGCTGAATTTAGAAATTAAGAGCAGGAGAATAACACCAGTGACAACAGAATGCAGGTGAGGGTATTTAGAATTGAAAAGCATTACTAATTAATATTGAAGTGCCATTTGTGACTTGCAGTGCATTAACAAAACCACTCTGAAACAGTATTTAAAAAAAAAAAATCAGAGTAAAGCAGTGCTTAAAACCAGGAGACGATGGTCCAGTGTCGACCTCGAGGGGAATAAGCAAAGCACGTCTTCACCGCACACGAGTTCCTGCAGGCGTGGTGGCAACAAAGGAAAGAAAAGAAGAATTTTGCTTTTAAAGCTCGCAGAGGACGATTGATATGTGATAAATCTTCTTATAAACTTCCCGTGGAAGCCTGGAGAAAGAAAATCAATAGCCAGCATTTCAGCGTTTGCACCTGCTGACAGCGTTATTTGCTCAGTTTTCCTCCCTTCCCGAAGCCCGGAGAACACATTCCTGCCAGCGCCAGCCCGCGGCGTGCGGGGCTGCCTCCCCATTATGAGCTGAACTCCTGATGACTCTTGTTAATGAATAGGCTGCCAAACTTCCTCGGAGAGGAGGCACACGCCTGGGCGCTATTCTAAAGGGACTGACGGATGCCATTCACTGCTCATTATGGAGATGCCGATTCCGCGCGCTCGGCTGTTGCCAGGGCTGTGCGGAGCGGGGACAGCGGGGACAGCGGGGCCGTCTGGCCAACAGCCCCTGCGACACGGAGCTGGCACGTGCTGGCGCAGCGGGAGCGGCCCCGGCCGTGACAAATTGCTGAAAGGGCTCGGCGACACCGGGGGCTGCCGGCCACCTGAGCCTGCGGGCAGCGCTCGATTCATCGCCCGCCCTGGCCGGGGCTGCTCGCGGGCCGCTGCAAACCGGGGCTTTGCATGCTCTGCCTGATAATGCCCTGCCCGGGTAATGAGCGGCCCCGCACATCTCGCACATCGGCACACCCAGCCACGGAATCAGCGTACGGGCACACAGCGACGAGACTGACCGGGATTGCTTTGCACCGTGTATAATCCTGCCGATGAGCTGGAGGATGCCCCTCGACACACGGAGAAGACTGGGGAAAACCCCTGGGCGGCTCCAGGAGAGGCAGCTGAGGGACAACATGCTGTGCCACGCTGTCCCCAGCCCATCGCCCCTCTCGCAGACAGAAAGTCAAAAGCCGTGGGTGCAGAAATCCCCGTCCTGCTGAGGCAGAGGGCTGCACACACCGGCTTCGCTTGTCAGCTCCCCAGCTCTGCGCTCCCTGTGTCCCTCCCGGGCTCCCCGGAGCAGGAGGCAGTCCTTGTTCATTTTTAATTACAGCTTAATCAAAAAAGAATTAAGTGACTGCAGGAAAATAAAGCTAAACTCCCTGCCATCTCTGTTTCAGCACATTCACAGATCAGGGAGAACAGTTAGGATTCATTTAAATACAAAGCCAACTAAAATTTTATTGAAGTTCTGGAATTTTAGTGTGAAGGCATCATGAACAACCAAAAAAGCCTCTGAAAAACACCTCCATCCTGTAAAAAACAACCTCAAGAGGTTTCTGATTTCCCATATGAATTTATTTGTCCCAATACTTCTGTCAGAGCTGCACCATGTAAACATGCTGTGCCTTCAGCCTAAGAGCCAGTCATGAAATGCCACTGACTTACAAACATGACAACGTTATGTTGAGTCTTTTTAACCTGAACTTTGTGTCACGGCTCCCACAAGCTTTGGGCAGAGCCCGCCTGACACCTTGACACCTGGGTGCTCCATACACTAACCAGCATTTAAACGGGAACACTACACAAACCACTGGTTTAAAAATGCAAACCATGGATCAGCAAACCCCATCCCCAGCTCAGGGCTGTGCTCTGGGCCAAGCAGGACCAGGAGGGAGCCCCAAGTGCCTGGCTGGCTTCCCTATAGAAGCCTCTGGGCTCGAGGGCTGCAGGACAAATCCACTGCTGCAGTGGCCTGGCTGCAGAGGATGGGCTGTGATCTTGAACCCTGGACAGCTGGCTGCCCTGATTAACTAAGCCCCCAGTTATCTGGAGGTTTGGAGCATCCCCTGAGATCTTTAGATAAATGGAGTCATACCAGACCCTCGAAGGAGGTGATCAAAAGCTCCTCTTTTAATATGTATGGCAATTTGACCCACCGCTCCATGGCTGCATTATTTTACATTTTGGATCTGCCAAGGCAAAACTCCAGGGCAAAATATTTTAAATGGGCACAAACAGGGTTGGTTTTTTCTCATTTAGTATGAAATAATGATGTTGAGAACCATGACAAGGGTGAATTATTGATCATGAATATATATATATATATACATATATAAAAACTGTGGGAGAGCTGGAATTTTGCTCCTATTTGAATACAGCAATCAAATCTCAGTATTTGAATACTGTGAGTTATTGAAGTGTTTTATCAGTATATCTATTATTTTAACATTTCAACCACGCAATGAAGGCTGTTTGAAAAAAAAACCAAATGCCAACACGTTAAAACGCAAACATTAGCTATTTGCAATAAACCACATCATCTTATTGCAGCAGCAGGATGACCTCCAAAGTTCCACGGTGAAACACACAGGATCTTCCAGATGGATGACGCAAAGGAAGACAAAAGGCAGAAGCTTTTGAAATTCACCAGAGAGGCAGGCATCAGCCAGTGCTCAGCTCTCACTACCAGCATCACTTCCACACAACCCCTACAACACGGAGCCAGTTTCAGACACATGGTTTGAAGTGTAAAGACCTTGAAAATCCTTCAGAGTCCTGGGATCTCCAAGTGACCTGAGCCATGCTGGGGCCGGGATGTACCCTATGTTTCCTTCTCTGCACACAACCTTAAACCGTAACACACACAACATTAAAACAAAACTGCCTGTTTAGAAACAGGGAATATAGAAAGCAATTAGTTCTCAATAGCATATCCTGAAAATGTAGAGCCTTTATAACTTTTAAACCTTAATTCTGTGCTGACCTCAGGCAAAACCCTCAGAGCCCCATCCCTGCTCGTGGCAATGGCCAGCAAGTCCTTCCCCATTTTCATTTTCTTTGAAAATAAAACCATTTTAGTGGCATTTATAGACTCTCACCAATTTATAGAAACAATGGTACATTTAGCTGACGCAGCAGGCAAATAAAAGACTGAAGTGTTTGTGAGGTTGTGGACAGGCAAGGGGAGAACTGACTGGCTGCTCTCTGTGGAACGGTTTGTGCCAATATCATGGGGCACCAGTCCTGGGACTGGCACCCAACCACCGGGATCCACTGAGAGCACAGGCTGCAACGCCTGTTCCTCTGGCTCCAGAGGGACTGCTGAGGCCGTTAATGCCGACTGTTGGCATGAACCTACTGCAACTCCCATCTGTGATGTGCATCCCACCCAGAGAAAGGCTTTTGGGGCATCTGGCCAGTGGAGAAGCTGAATGTATAGAGGTAGACAGCTCTTTCCAGCCCATCAGACATCAAGGCTGTCTACATGTCCACATGCCAATTCTTTCTTCCACCTAACTAGGGAGACTTGCACAAAATCTTTGAACTTACTGTTCAGCGCAAGAAACACCCATTTCAGTTTCCTCCTGATTTATCTCACAGGGATCAAAGATGGTCCCACAAAAAGGGTTTGCTCCTGAAACCATGACAGCAGTTTGGAAAACAAACAAGAACGTAAATGTTTGGGACTTACCAAAGCAGAATAAAGCAGGGACCATAAAATTGAGGTTAACAGAGATGACCTGTCTGCGCCTAATTGCCCTCTCCAGCTCTGAACAGGATGGAGTTACTGGGCTTTTAAAATATGGTGGTAGGAAATTTCGTTGTGAAACTCAATCTGCTTGATTGGGCTCACCATTGTTTATGGTCTAGTGACCGTCACCACCGCATGGATTTCACTGAGAACTTTTGGGGGAATTTTAGTAACGTATATCCTGCACTGAACAGGTGCAGTTAGACTGTACCTGTCAGCAACCGCAGACTTACGTGCTTTTTATAAACCGAAGCATCTGAGATGAAAACTTTCCAGTGGTGCATATCTTAAACCAGTCCCTGTAACACGTGAGACACGCATGAGCCAAGGCTGTGTCCCTGCCGGGTCTGTGGGAGCCCCCGCCACGGCCATCTGTCCCCACTGCAGCCAGGGGAGCCAGGGCTCCATGAGCTCCCTCGGCGGAGCAGGGCCGGCCTGTGCCAGGGCTGCTGTTCCAACCCTTTATCCAAACCGGGCAGATGATCCTCTGCTGCCAAAACCCAGAGCTCATTCTCTCCATGGCATAATTTTCCACTGGTCTGCCATCTCTCCATGCAGAGTTGCACAGACAGTCAGCACCCTGTGCTGAGGGGCTTGGGGTGGGATGGCTGGAGCCCAGAACACCCCAGTGTGCAAGAGACACAACTCTCCCTGAAAATGACAGGTACGGGGAGGTTTGCAAACGGATTCCTCATTTGTGGAGCATTTGCCCAGGGCCTTGGCACTGCACCTGGAACTCTGCCACCTCCCTCCCTGCAGCAGGGCCTGGGTCTCTGCACAGCATCACAAAAGAACTTCAGTGCTGACTGATGGAGATGGGCCTCAGATCCCACAAAGCCTGTGAGCCACAGGGCACACTGCCACAGATTTCCCAACGTGCACGGTGCAGTACATTTGTTTCCTCACAGACGGTCGCCATTAATTGCTTTGAAGAGGGAAGTGCAACACAACAACAACAGAAACACGTTTCACACGGTTTCAAAGCATCTTGGTGGAAATCAAGCAGTGTAACAGCAAGGCCATACTGAAGGTGCCCTGAGGCAAAAGGCTCCAGTTTCTGCTGTCTGTGCAGAGCCTTGTGCCGGCGCCGGCTCTTGGCTCCCGACGCCGTTCGGCAGCACGTGGCCCAAGGTGTGCTGTGAGCACCCGTCTGGCAGAAGCACTTGCCTGCCGCTCGGGGATACCAAGAATATGTGGAACATTAGTCATGCCAAGTGCTTTGGGGGAGAATTTTGCATTTATTATGAATAAGGCAGAAAACAAGCTTTCATCTTAATTTCCTCGCGCTCCTCCTGGCGGGAAGCCCCCGGGAGCAGATATTCGTACCGTTACAGAGTGACTGCTCTGCAGCAGGAGGGAAGGGACACTGGGTCACTTCCCTGCTCTAATACAATTCTGTGCTCTAATGGCGCTCGTGCTCATCCCTACTCAGAGCTGCTTTATTCTACCTCAGAGCACCTGTGATGCTCTCCTCCCAGACAGTCCTGTTTGTACAGACACTTGCTCTGTTGAAAAATAAAAGAGCTGGAACTGCTCCTCATCCTCTTTATCAACTTTGTTCTCACTGAGCCTGTTCCTCATGGGCTACAGCAGTGACAACCAACCACACACAGCTGTGCCTAAAACATACATTTTGCACGCTACAAGTCTGCCCATCCAAGGTCTGATCAGTTACTGCACTCAGTTCTTATCACTGTACTGATAAGGCTTTGATGGAAATACCTCAATGGATTACAATGATGATGTAATGGCCTGTTACCAGTTAGAGCAGCAGGAGCCCTGACCACGGAGAAGCTGTTTCTGAAATAGTTCAAGAGCTACTGTGACATCAGCAGCGCAAGTTTTTGGCCAGTAAATAGCAGGGCATTATTTGTCATTTCCTTGTGCTTCCCAGTTCCCTCAAACGGGCTGCTTTACACCCAGGGATGAGGTACCATCCTTGGGCTACTGCCGTTAGCACACACCAGCAGTGCCACTCCCTTTTACTTTTATGCACCTTTGTTCCAGCACCTGTATTACAGGGAAGAGGCTTCTTTTGAAAGCCTGAGCATTTTTCCACCAAAATAGCATTCTAGTTTATTTTTGCTTGCAAGCTGCAGCAATGGGATTTTCAGCACAAATAAATGTTGCCCTCAGCACCCTTTGAGAAGGATGGTGAAATTACTGACAGCCTTTACCAGGCACTCCTGGGGAAGTTTTGAAAACCTAGACCCTGCACGAGTAGCAGTGAAGATCAGTGAGTACCGAGCCCAGTGCAGGGATGAGAATCAGTGCCCTTCCTGAGGCACTACACCAGGGGCTCTCATGGAGAGAGGTGCTGTGCTGCACTGACAGCCTCCCAAAAACTCCGTGGAGAAACAGCCACGCCTCCTTGCATGGGGAGGTTGATATTTGTAATTCTCATTCCTCAGAGAAAAGAGCGACCAAGTGACTGAACCCTTGTTAACTCACTGATTTTTGCAGCATGTGCAAACCAAATTGAATTGAAGTCAGTCGTGGTGTGTGCTATCACGTGGCTGAGGTTACCTGCCATGCTGCCCACTCACAGCTGCTATATCCATAAAAATAAATTAAAAATGCTAAGGAATGCTCTGACCTGTCAACTGATCCTGTTCTGTATGGAGCATCTTGCACCCATGCGATGGATTATTTTTTTCCAAAGCAGGAAAGCTGTGTCCAAACATTTTACACTGAAGAAGAGAGAAAACCATAGGGATGTTGAGCATTTTTGTCTTAGCCCATAGGTGCAGGCAAACCGATTTAGAAGTTACACAGGATGATTGTGTGGTTAAGGAACTAAAGAACAACTCCTGCCTCAGTTCTTTTTCCTTTACTGATTTCCTGTCTCTCCCACCTATTATCTATTTTTAAACACTTCTGCTAACTGGGATGTTT
Organism: Pitta sordida; assembly: GCA_013390025.1. Lineage (NCBI taxonomy): Eukaryota > Metazoa > Chordata > Aves > Passeriformes > Pittidae > Pitta > Pitta sordida. The sequence continues at coordinate 63,319 of WEKX01007508.1, forward strand.
TAGAAATATAAAAGTGACTTTAAATGGGATGTTTTTAAGGAATAGGAATTCTGTAGTTTTCAAATCTTCAGCAGAACTTGTTTTATTTTTGCAAAGCTAGAAATTCCCTCTCTGCTAAGATAAAACATCCACTTTTGGTAGCAGTAGCCAGCTGCAAAATATCCAAGCCTTTGGTTACTCTTGGACTTCAACCCACTTAGCTCTAGCCCAGACATATGTATTATCTGAGGACTCAGACTCAGGGAGAAGCAAGAACAGTTTCTTCTGGTAGCTTATTGTTTGCACTTGACAGCTGCTGGAAACTGCTTACACGCTGGAAATTGGAATGGTCCTGATGGAGGTAAGCGAGGCAGAACAAGCTGAGCTGCCGGCACACGGCTCTGCTCCACGGCCACAGCTTCCTCTGGACACATCCAGTTACACCCTCTGGTCCCAAAGCATGCTCAGCAGAGAGTGCAGTGTTTACTTGGAGCTGTAACCAGCGAATACAAGCAGCAGTGTGGGTAGGTCAGTGATGGCCTCGTGCCTTCTCCTGACACATCAGCTGTTCCCAAGGCTCAGACAACCCAGTCACTGCTTTCCAGCCTGCACAGGAGGGAAGGAGATCTCTTTCCTATGGACCTCACTGCAGTGAGTTATGCTCCTGAGCCCCTAGTTGGAGCGCTGTCATGTCCTCTACTGTTCCATCACCTCAGGGCACCCAAAAATAAAGCTGCTCCAGAGTGCAGCTGTCTGCTTATTGAGCAAGACCCCACACTGGGAGCGCAGCAACCCACTTGGCTGGGATCCACATTGCTTCTGCTGTGAAATTCCAGGTGGAACTCAGGAGGATCCAGCCAATGTCCAGATCCTGAGGTGGTGGAGCTGGGGCAGTGAGATTCCCCCACCATAAATTCAGAAGAGCTGAATGGGGATACTGAGCCAGCTACACTGTCCTGTCCTGAACTCAGACTTGCAGGAAAGGCAATGACTGCCCCGCAAGGTCATCCAATTTATTTTATTAATGGCGTCAGTTGATGACAAAATGTTGTTGGGTAATCATTTATATCTTAACATTTATAAGATATCTTATATTTATATTTTATAATATAAAGAAGATAGCCCAAATGAGCATCAGAGAGAGGCTTATAGAGGTTTTTGAAACCAGTTATGCTTTGGTCATTGCACATATACACACACAGACTTTCAGGCACGCATCTCTCCAGTTAAACAGCCATGTGTACCCTTCTCAGTGTAGTCAGCATTGCTACACCTACTGACAGCCCATTCCCCCAACACAAGTATGTTCACCTGAAGTCAGAAACGTCACCAAAAAAATTCACGTGCCACACAAGCTCTGCTCCTCAGCCTACTGCAACACAGCACACCTTGAGACAAGGAACAGGGAAAGCTCCATCACATCAGTATCCAGAGGAATGTACAGCTGGGAATCTCCCAGGATAACGGCATGCACAAAACCATTCAAAACCTGAAGGTGCCAGCCTACGTAATTCTCAGCTTTCAAAGTTAAACACCCAGAGGCAGGGGAAGTGGGACATAATCACGTATTCATAACCATCAAGGGGATGATGACAACGTTGCCTACAAAATCTGTGCTGAAGGGGGGAGTGTCACCCTTACGTGCACATTTGCACCCAGAACTTTCAGGGCAGGGAGGAGGGGCTGGCAGCTGCACCCTCACAAACCAGCTGAGGTTACAGTCACTACAGACTTGCAGGGAAAAGCTTTTTTTGAGTTTCTGAGCTGGTGCTACAAGTGCTATTTAAGGGGGGCACAGATGCCAAGGAGAAGTCAGGAGACTTCTGTCATCTACGTGAGCACCAAATCTGTAGTTCAGTGAGTTCTGAATCAGTCTTTCTGCTCACAATGAGCAGCAAGGTGTCTGCTGTGTTGACTTACATGCATCTTGAAGGAAGGGAAAAAAGCACTGTAAGCCTGCGGGAGGTAAGAAACATCCTTCTCCACTGCTTATGGAATATCTCACTCATGTATTGCTCACACAATGAGATTTAATTCCTTGATATTCAATAGTGATGCTTCCAGGTCTTCAAAACTAAATGTTTTCCAAATGTAAATCCCTGGAAGGTTGAATTGCTCTTAATATACAATTTTTACAAATTTCATAATCTCCGAAGCAGTTCTAAGTGTTTACAAATAGTCACTGGCCACACAGAGCTGCACACAGACGCAGGGATTCCTGGAATTATATGGAACATAAATGCACATAATGAATGAATTCATTCCTAAAAAAAAAAAAAAAGCTCAATTCATTTAGTATTAACTCAATCACAGGCAGTGACTGACATCTCTGTGCCTTGGATATAACCAACAGACTCCTTCAAACTCTCACTCTCTGGTGAAGGGAAAAATATTTTTTCACCTTCTAAATATTACCAAACCCTCCCCATCAGTTTGATAAGAGTGTGACGATCTGTCAGCTACAAGCAGAACAAAATACAATTACATAAAATAATTTTGCCCCTTCTAGTTCATTACAGATCCTTTCATTATTTTTGAGTCTAACACTAAATTGCTCAGGTTCAGGTCTATTGTAGTTGGTAATTTATATTTATTACAATGAGGGACAGGTAACTGGGGCTTATTATCACATCCATTATGAGTGACACCATTTTGCAAGATGCTAAATATACTTGTTGCTGCAGTGAGACAGGCTGGGAAGAACCAATCAGAAAAAGCCCAGCAAGAAATCAGTGGGGACATCCTTTAAATTACAATCAAGAGAAGGGAGGTTTAAAATTACCATCTAACATATTTGTAACTGTGGTTATAGGTATTCCAAAGCAGGGACTGAGCACAGGATCCCCTGGGACAAAGAGCTCCCCCAGAGGCAGCAAGGGTTTGGGAGGGGCTCCATTTCCTGCTGCCCCTTTCCATGCTCTACCGGCACCCGCAGCATTCCAAGGGAGGGGTCCCTGCTCTGGCCGCTGCCAGCACGGCAGTGCCATTCCTGCCCGGGTGCCCATCAGCACCTGGCACTGCCCCCGGCCAGGCCCTCCCGGCAGCTGAAGCGAGAGCTCCCTGCCAGGTGGCTGCACTTCAATTACATGGGCTCGGCATTGTAGGGTTAACAGGGATCCAGGGGAAATCTTTTATTCATATAACACAGAATGCCTTTTGTTGATCTTTGAAAATGAAAATACTCTCTCCAGCCGCCAGCCTGTGACAGGTACAGCAGCGCACCCACCAATCTGAGCCCCAAGAGCAGGTGATTCAGTCGGCATTTAGAGTAACATTTTTTTTTTCCCTGGAAGTGACTTCTCTCCAGAGGAACTGCGTTCTACTTCCACGGCACAGCTCACCAGCGTCCGTGCTATGATGGCCTGTTGTTTCTCAGAAGGAGAAGATTAAAATTCTGGTGCATATTTATGAAATCTGCTGGTTTTAACTTATGAAGTAGTGGGCTGGAGGTTATGAGTGGAGAGGGTGCAAAACTGAAAATGTAAATTACTCCCTCATAAACACTGCTTTTAACTTCTAAACGTTCTAGTGTTTCTGAAAAAAATTTCCCCATAGGTTCAAGTAACTCAGATTGGCTATGGAGTCTTATCACCTTTCATTATAGAGCAAGAGGGTAGTTCCTGACTGAGCTGGTACGATATGCTATTGAACAACCAAGTTGGATGACACGCCATTGAACAATCCAAGCACAGGAGAAAGGCTGGAGATAAAGGGAGCACTAGGGAGGATACCAGAGGGCTGCTTAGCCGGCTGGGCACCCAAGCTGACAGCCAGCTCCAACACCCAGGACCAGCCAGGCTCAAACTAGCATTAGGAAACAGTGAGGATGAGACCCAGTCAGAAACCGGCTATTGTACACATGTAATAACACACACAGGAATGGGATCAGAAGTCCTGAAAACTGTCCCAGAACAGCGCGAAAGAAAAACTAAAAACTCCTGCCTATAGGAAGAAATATAGACACAATGTGAAGGGCTTTGACAAACCAGCAAGGTGACCCCAAAGAACAGGTGAGGTTCAGGGCATTTGGTCTGTGTGTGCAGATTAAAAGCCAGTGAAGTGCACTGCAGGAGCAGAGCAAGGCTGGGGCTGGGCTGTGCAAGTTGCACATCCCTGGGGAGGAGGTGCAGTGACCCATGCCTGTGGTGACACCCTCAGGTGCTCAGAAGACTGGGGTCACACAAATACACCAGGAAAAGTGTCAGCAAGCCGCTCTGCTGTGCAAGCACTGGAGCACAGCAAAGGCTTTGCACTGCTGCCCATCACTGACGTGTCCGGGGATGGAGCACATGCTTCCACTGCAATGAGATTATGGGCCACGGACAGAGCGCTAGCAATTTGTTAAAAGAAACAATTAATCTGATGTGAGAAGGCAAATGAGGAACCCAGAGCTGCCACAGGTACAGCTGTGATGGGTGAGAAATCTGCAAGAGAGACAGCAGTCCCTGCAAGCCAGCGCAGGCAGGATGGATGGCAACTGGTGACAACTGTGCCGCTCCAGTCCCTTTCTCCAAGGCTATCAAAAACCTGCCTGGGAGCCCCCAGTGACAGCCCAGCGCCGCTCTGCTCCGCACAGCCCTTTCCATCTGCTTCCTGCCAGGCCCTTCTGACACATCTCATTCTGCAGCCAGCACAGAGACGCTCCTTTGTGACGGTGACCACAAATCACCGCACGGGCCGACCCTTCCCCGGCACGTGCCTCTAAGCACCGTCTCGGCTCTATAGATCACAGGAAGGCTCCTAAGGAAGCGTGTGCCGAGGAGCTCAGCCCCTGGTGCCTGGGGCTCCGGCTGCTCCGGGACAAGGCCAGTGCCCAGGTAGCACAGCCTCCTCACAGCCTTCGGAAGCTCCTGCCTTGCTCTCGGCTTCCACTGCAGCACATCATTTCCTTAGTGCTCCCACGGCTGCTTTAAGCTAAACTTCTCAAGCTCTTTGACATCCTTAACTGTCGAGTCCTTTCAGATCTAAAAGGAGATCGTGGGGATCAGAAAGTGAAAGGGGGGGGAGCAGAAGATGAATTTTTAATGAACCATCAAAGTTGGTGGAAGCTGAGATGGAGAATATGAAGGGACAGCGACCCCAGGAAGAAGCTGCACAGCAGGGAGGCTGCGTGCTGCCAGGCTGCTGTCAGGTTTTCATGAATTTAAGTTTTCTTCCAGGTCTTGTTAAGTCTAACTTACCCTCCCAAAAACTGCCATCAAATTTCACACAGCTTAAAAGGAAGGTTTTCATCACTCAATTATCAACTACATATCCATCTTCTGCATAACACAACCAGCACTGCACTCACTCCTGCCCAGTTAAGCACTGACATTTCCCATATTTACTTTTCCAAGGAACTCGGGTGACTATAAACTGCATCATGACTCACATCAGGTCCCTTCTGTGTGAGCCCAAGTCAGTCCTGTGAGCAGTCTGCAAAATTTTATCCATTAGCTGGAAAACACCCACTACAACCCAAGATGAGCCCATCCAAATAATTTCTCTTGCTAATGAACTTTGGAAATACATGACAGCCCTGTTTTCGGCCATGATTTCAGAGCCTCCAGCACCTCTTGCACTGCCAAACCTTCCAGTCTGGACCCGTGTGTGACTCAGTGTAACAGCAAGAACACCTGCACATGGAAGTGGGGTATTTGGAATAAAATAATTGGCTTTTTTGCAACATCTCTTTTCAATAAGTGCCCTGGCTTTGCCATGGTGGTGATCTGTGCAGGCACACTGCTACCTGATCCCCCCATATAATGCCAGTAATATCACTGCATATGCTGCTACCTCGTACAAGGTTGGGCTCCTGGGTGTTTGAATCCGCCTCTCTGAAGCGGACATTGTTCTGCAGCTCAAAACAATGCCCAGCACTTCGGAATGAAAAGAGAGAAAGTGAACATTAGCACATCAAAGGCCCCTTTCTGAAAGAAGAAAAATTGCACGATGCACACTTTAATCTTTCTGACAATCTATGCATGGCCTGAGCTGAATTCTATTTTTCACACAAATGGGAATGCTCCATACGAGGACGTCTGTACCAACAGCAACAAGAACAGAGGAACACAAGCTAACACAGACTTTGAACTTTTAAAATATGGATTAGCATGCAATAATATTTAACAGCTGATAGAACAACATCCTTCTTATCTCTCTTAATAAACCCAAATAACAAACACATTTTACAGGCAACATAAAAAAACCCGTTAAAAATATTGTAGTCTAAAAGTAAAAAGAGGTTAGCATTAAACGAAATACAGGCCATATTAAATTCTGACTATAAACATCTATTATTTAAAATCAATTACCTATCAGAGAACAGCCTGAAGCATAATTCACTTAATACTTCCATTTAGCTAACTGAGGGTGTAACGGCACCCCCATGCCTATAGGTTTAAAAGAAAATATTTCTAAAATGTCTACACAGCATCTACTACCCTAAGCATGGTCACTCTGCTGCAGGAAGACAGCAATGTCTGCCTGTAGATCTCCTTGCACTGCGAAGGACTCCCATCCATCAGCTTGGAGAAGCAAACACTGGGACAGGCCTCTGCTCAGCACTGTGGGGAGAAGCACTTCCAGAAAACCAGAGCAACGCCAACAGTCAGATGCCACCAAAGGAGAAGGGCAAGAGATCCTTCCTCTCATTCCTTCACCAGATGCTGTGTTTGCTGCTCAAATCTCACCAGGACTGCCTGCACATTTTTTATGCTGACAACATGTTAAATGTGTTGAGTTCAAATGCTCGCGGAGAGCAGGAGAGGGACTGCCCAGGAATGACATCCCAATTTTCTAGTAAAAACAGAACTGTATCCCCCTAACTATCAGCTTTAACAGAATGGCATGATTTTATAAAAAAGCCTTAGTAAATGCACACAATGAATGGCTATGTTCCTAAAAAAAGCCCAGTTCTTCTTTCAAGAACTTCAATAAGATACCAGCTTTGGACTCACAGAACGTCAGCAATGGAGAAGTGCATGTACCACGGCTGAGCCTCACACACCTGACACTGGGTGCATAAGTGGGCATGTTCCCAGACAAAACACCTGCACTTCCCAAAAAGCTTCACAAAAATCCCATTTTTCCTGCAGATATGTCAGAGACCCGAAAATTAAAGCACTTCAGTCCCAAAAAGGAGCAGTGGAGCACATGTGGGTCTGCCAAATGGACTGTCTGAAGTGTGGGAGAGGATGAGTTGATATATGAAAATATTGGAAAAGGACTTAAAAATAGCTCTTTTGGAAATCTCACTATAGAGAAGCTTGCCTGTGCCTTGGACACCCACTGAGCTACAGCCCAGCACGCTGAAGGTACCACAAAACCAGGGGCTCTACACTCATTACACAAATACCACCTGCAATTTAGAGAGTTTGCGTTGCTAAACATGGCCCCAGGCCCAGGACTTTTATTTCACTTCATTTTTTCCTTCTCCAGGATACAGCCTTGCTCAAAGCATTGGCTGAAATGCATACTGGGGGAGGAAAGAATGGCTGGACTGGACAGATGGTCAGCCTTTGGATGCTGAAAGGGATTTTGAGGGAGTTGAGTAGTATGACTTAATTCTTGTCCTGAATATTGAAGGTAAACACAGATCAATCCAAATGAGGCAAAGCACAGCCACAGCTCTTTATCACTGTGCTGTATGAAATACTAGCAGCAGATCACGAATACAATGATTAAAAAAAAAGACTGTCTTAAACCCCCCAACACTGGCAATATTGCCTCTCCTGTCTGCTCAGGGAACAGAAATTGACGGTCATTTTAAAACATGTCACAATTTAGTCACTGTACAGAAATCACTGACTCAGCATGTTGCTGTACAGACAGAACACACAAAGGTGAAGCAGAGAAACACTTGAGTACTGAGGAACCTGAGTCCTACTGTTCTCTCCCAATTCCAGACCATTACTACAATAGTCTCTCTGACAGCTCCAGCAGCACTGGGATTCCACTCCATCCTAAAGTCTCCTCTACAGAGAACACTACAAAAAAACTAACAAATCTTTCTCAGGCCTGATGCTCTGAATGTAACCAAAGCATCCATGAACATGAGGGGAGGAAAACATGTAGGTATCATGTTTCTAATGTTTTTCCAGCAACTGCTACAACGAAAAATGAAACATTTTGGTTACTGGTCTCTGTGCATTTTCTTTAGTAAACACATGGGAATACAAAGGAAGATTCAAACCTGTTGTTTTGGGATTAAAGAACACTAAAATCCATGTGAGCCGTTTGTTTGCAAACCCGAGTTTTACAGATACTGTAATTGATGCGCAAAGTGGGAACAGAAAGTAAAATCTCTCCACTTTGCTTTCCAAGATCCCAGGACTTTGTGTGTTGACTTTTGGGATTCCAAACCCCACGTTGCTGTGGCATTTGAAACAAACGGAAATGCTGGCATGCAAATCCTATTCAGCAACTTGAGAATACTGAGGGCTTTTACAAGGCAAAGAACACGTTAAAAGTTCATTAATTAACCAGTGCTTGGGAACAGATGGAATGGCTATCTGGGCTCTAATTACTGTAAGTTGGGACAGAGGTTCGCAGACTTTAATGAGGTTCAATAAAATGAATGATTACACATCAATCACAATTAGAGAAACCTGTAAGATGAGCTGAATTATCACGGCAACAAGTCATAAAACACGAAAGCACAAAACCCAACAGGCTCTGCAAAAGCCTAGAAAGAAAAGGTTTCTGAACTAAAACAGTTCTTCTGGATTGGAACAACCCCGGGGAGTTAACGATGAGGGCTGCACTGTTCCCCTGACAGCCCAGAGGCTGAATCAGCCTTTGGAGGGTGCAGAGCACAAGGGCTGCAGGAGGAGACCTGTTTTACTTCAGGAAGCCAAAAAACTGCAGGGCAGCAAGGTGTTAGATCATCCACACTGTCACACAGGTGAAAGGGAGTGAGATAGATGACCCCAAAGAGGTGCCATAAATCCAGAAGTCCAACAGAAGTTCGTTTTTAAAAAAACCTGGCCCCAGTCAATTTAGAGAAGTATCAAAACTCAGAAAATTACTTGATATTCTGTTTAACAGAAAATACCGCACATACACTAGACTGTTACTAAGCATTAGATTTAAGAAATCATTAAAAGCCATCTGCTCCTGTTTATACACCAGAACCCTGCAGTTAATCGTACTGAGAAATACACACAGAAGTATGATGCTGAGGGAAGAAAAACCACAAATTCCAAACCACAGTATGCCAGCCACTAAATCTGCTACAAAAAGTAGTTTTCTCCTGATCCTCTCTCATGCTGTCACCATGCTTATGTTCCCAGTAACAGGACGGCTTTCACAGCTTTTTCAAGCAGAGGTAGAGGGGAAGCCTTTCCTCTCTGAAGAGTGTTGTAAGATTATGGTGCTGCCCATCAGAGCAAGGTCTATGTAATAGGTACAAAAAAATCCCCGCTTCCTTCTCTTAGTTTCAGCAGGGGTGTCAGGAGGTGATCTGTGTCCCTTTCTCAAAGCCCTAAAAACATTTTTCCTGTTTAGAAAGTTATTCTGGAACTTTTGATTAAGCAATTGCAGCATGTGTGGCTCATGGAAACCATACACTGAAACCAAGGTTTCTTCAAAAGACAAATTTGACAATGACGGAAACCTGTCACGGTGATTGCATGTTTGCTCTGCTGCCTGTGCCTGGAGTGATGGGGATGTGCACATGGAAACACCCATGTGTGCACCTGCTCTCTGCACCTCTCACACCTTCCCACCACCAGGGAGAGGCGAATATGTGGTTTTGGGGACCCAGGAACAGCTCTGCTGGATGGAAACCACCATTTGTCCAAGGTCAGCACCCTGGCAAGGACACGGTGTGTCCTTCCAGATCCACTGGGAGCTCCACCGCAGGCCAGCGTGGAGTCACCAGCCGCACAGAAGCCCTCAAACCATCCCCTAGGAAAGACTTCCCAATGCCAGGACTTCTTAAAGCCCTCCCAGCAGGAACCTTCACCTGCTGCAGCACTGCCTGCAGGGGACCCCTGTAACAAGTGGCTCCCGGGGAGCCGAGCGCCAAGCCCGGCCACCTCCATCCCTGCCCGCAGGTCCCTTTGTTCCTTTGTTGCGCCAGAGGGAGCGGGAGCTCCCGCCGCGCCCGCTCCTGCCCTGGGCTCCTACCTCCCTTCTGCTTTTTGTCTCCAACAGCGGTGCGAGAGCCGCCGCTTTTCTCTCCCTCCTAACGAGCCTTTTCATGACCTATATAATTCCACATTCATGCCGAGCCCCCGTGTGCCACATAGCCAGGATGTGCTTTAGTTTTCCCCGAATTTTGCGGTTTAATTTGATAATTACACTGTAAGAATTAAAGCGCATCCTTTTAATCTAAATTACTCGGAGTAATTTAACTTAATTTTATTAAAACGTCGAAACGATCGCTGTACGTTCTGCACAAAGGAATTAGACTGGAAGGTTAAGAATCAGCACCAGGGATACCAGCAGCTCCCTCTAGATGGAAAGTACATTACGTATTATTCTCCCCAAAGAGCCAGTAAACAGCAAAGATTCCCAAATATTAGAAGCTGCTTACACCGGGCGGCTTGGGAACTCACACTGGGAAAGATAATCCTTGTAGATCCACTAGCTACAATGCTTGGGTTCTCTCTTAAATGAAAATAATTTTTTATTATCTATGGTGACTCTGACTTTTTTAACGTGTAACTTCCCCCAAATTAGAACCTCTTAGCATTTGACAATTAATCCACTTTGGAACAAAAAAACCCCAAACCCCAAGCACGTTAGAGCAGCGATTTGCAAACTGGCTTTCGCCGAAATTTAAAATAAGCGTCAGAGCATGCATATGCTTTAAATAAATATAGGCTTTCAGATATTGATCCAGAAGCCACCTCCTTACATTTCCAAGCCTTTGAAACTAAAGAAGAGGCTTTTTAGCCTGAGGGGTTAAAAGTGTGGGTGTGGAAGTGGGCTTTTGTTGGAAAAATTAGCAATGCTATGAGTCATTGTGCATTAGCGGCAGAATAGTTTTGCATCTTGTATGAATCCAGACACCATATGCCATGCGAGGGCCGGCCCGGCCCGCGGTGCCGCGGCTGCCACGTGGGCATTCCCGGTGGAAAGGCTGCCGGAGCGCGGCCATCCCGGCCCGCCGGACATTGTCGGGAGCAGCAGGAACAGCTGGTAAGCCAGCGGAGCACGGCTCGCCCGGCCAGCATGCTAATGAGGCGGCCGGGCCGCACAAAGCCCCGCGCCCGGGGGAGCGACCCCGGGGCCCGGCCGNGCCTCACCAGGCCCTGCAGGGAAACTCAGCTTGCTGGGGGCTTTGTCGACATGTTTGTGACAAAAAAAAACAACACAAAAACCCAAACCCCACACCAAACAAAAACTGCCCCAGGAAGTCCCGAGTGCAAAGCAGGAATTCAGACACGAGTTTCCAAGAGATACAATGGAGTTTTTAGCCACGCAAATCCCTTCAAAGTTAACAGCAAAATCATCGAAACTTATTATGAAAACACACAGAACAAAACCCCCTTGACTCGACTGGTGTATAAGTGAAAAAGAACAGCAAACCACCAAAACCTGCCCCAAGATGGAATGAAGCACTCAGCAGCAACCCCAACATATGACAATTTTGCTTCTGCCAAAGAACAAATCTCTCATGAAACTCACACTGGAGGCTCTTTGTCTAACCAGAGATAAAACACGGAGGGACAGGTGTTTGCACCTCTGTGTACCTCACTTGAAGAGAGGGGAGCTTGAGTTCACACCTCTCTGTGAAAGGAACATTTACCAGGTTTACTAGTCATAAACAAAGCCCTGCACCACGCTGAGTTGCTGTGTCCAAGCCAACTGGGAGGCAGCCTTCCATCCCAGACTCCTGGGAAGTGCTTTGCCAGGGCAGGATTACACCAACCAAGTGCACTGTTAGGAGGGGCAGCAGTCAGTGCCAAGGCCCTACGACAAAATCAGCCTGGGGCCTCCCCCACAACCCTCAGAGATCTTCACAGCTTCCAGCCACGGGGAGGAACAGTGATAACCCACGTTACAGAAGAAAAATAAACTGCACTGCTAACATGCAGCCTCCCCTGCTGCATCCCTGCCACCTCAGCAGTGTGGGAACAAGCCCCGCGTCTGACAAGGGACCTTGAGCAGCGACAGGGATGGGCACGAAACAGAAAACAGGGAAATGTGATCCCATTGTGTCTGCACACCACAGCAGCATGTGGCGTTCAGACCTGCAGAAGCATTTTCTACTCTTTAGATATGCACCGGCGGGATGCAGTAGATTCTCCGCGAGTCCATGAAGAGCTCTATGAATGGGAGCTGAGGAGCCGCCTCCACAATCCCATGTAATGCCACCTAAAAGCTTTGCCTCGCATGACTTATTACAGGCTGGAGCAGATTAGAGGCATCGATCGCTGCCTGGAGAAGGTTCTGGCTGTGAGGAGGGAAGGCAGCAGCGCGCACAGACAGCCCGGCCATCGATCGGCTGCGGCGGCAGGAAGGTCAGTGCTGCCCATGACCGCCTGGCAGCCCCCCATGGGCTCCTCAGGTCCCTCGGATCCAGCTGGAGCGAGATGCCAGCCCAAGGGCACCAAGGGACCTGCTGCTCTCTACAGCCTAGGTGGCACAGGGCTGACCACAGATGCTCCTGGGAGCCGAGGCTGACCCCTCAGCAGAAACTGTCAGATGCCATGTCACACAAATTGTCACAGCTCCTGTGACACGTGCTTTAGAATTTCATAGCAATTTCTAACAGCATCGATATAGCTGGAGGGCATAACTTCCTGGGATGAAATAAAGGGAACAAATTGTGAACCCTCTCTAAAAGGAGTCACAGGCTTTCCATCTCATTTTCCTGGTGCAATCAAACACCCCCGTGCACTCACAGCAGAGTTCTGAACACCAGCATCACAAAGCACACTTGGAAAGGCACACAAAACATATCCGACACCACATGCACCTCCAGAACATTTGACAGCACCCACACAATTAAGTCCATCACAGCAAATTCCTTTCTTTTCCAGATAAAGCAGGTAAGAAGATCAAGCACTCTATATTAGGTTAATCAGAAATTGGCTTAAACCAAGAAAAGGATTTAATTCAGAATTCGAAGCTGCTGTTCTTTGCTTAATCATCTTGATTCCAGATATTAACACATCTACAATACATTATGTCAACTTGTGGATGCAATGAAATCAATTAAAGCTATGCATATTTTCTAGTGTTGTGTGTTTAGATGGAATTTCAGCTTTACCCCACCAGGCTGTTGCCCGGCACAGGTCAGCAGGCACACCATGGTCATTACAGTGAAGAAAACAGTAACAGTCCCTCATGTATCAGATGACTTCTCTGGCCCACAAACAGGACTGCCAATTGTGAGCAGGGAAATGGTGACATCCAGTGCTCAGATACTCTGTTCTCATCCCCATCATGCTCATCTGTGCTTGTTCCAGTGCACAGACACCTCCAGTGTTGCAGCAAAGTGCTGTGAACATCCATGAAAAACTGAGCAAGAAATTAAAACTCTTTTACCTCCAGGCTTTCTCTTTGAATGAACAACACAAACAATTTTGGAAAGAAGGCCACAAACTGTCACGGTGCTAATTCTTCTCTTCTCTCCAGACTATTTCACTCAGCCCCTCTATAACTCTATTCATATAAATTGAAAAGGCAGAAGCAGTTTAGCTGATGTCACAGATTTGTGAGGATTTTATCACCAGGAACAGCTGCACAGCACCTGAAATGGTTTCAAGAGCAGGAATTGTAGCTGAGGGACAGTCTGCATTCCCACCCTATCAGTTCATCCTTGGCAGAGGGAGCACTGCGCTCTAGTCAAGGTGTTGGGGAAGAGTATGAGAAACATGCAGGGACCAAGAGGCAAAATAAGATCAATACTATTCTTTGAATTCAGTTAGTGAGGCCAGGCAGAGCTGGGAGTATGAGAGTTATTTGCAGTGGTGAAGTAAAAAATCCTCAAGTAGTAAGATACAAGAAATAACACCAAAATAATTTCTCAATCAAACCAATTTTGTTCAAGGAGCAAGGAAATTACTCCATTTGCAAAGACAACCTGAGGAGTCAGAATTGAATTTCCTTGGGCATTCTAAGAGGAGATTTTTTACTCAGACATCACTATCCCCAAATCCCAAAGTCCTTTTGTAGACCAGCATTTAATTATGGGCCAACCAAAGAACCTGCCATCTGCCAAAGTAGTTACATTTTCATATTTTCATATTGGAGATGCAGTTTTATACCATCACTCCTACCAGTTTTTGAAATATTCAGCATGGCTGGATCTTGAATGCACCCTTGCTTAGTTCTGATATGTAATTATTTGTTTGTAAGACTAGTTGTTCCTTTCTTTCCCCAGCACATGAAAAGGAGGCTGACATGCTCTCAAAAACCTGCATAAATACATGTATTCCTTTTTATACAGCAACTCTAGTAGGTTTAACTACTATTTTGTCTTCTTATAAAATTTAAGTCACCTTATTGCTTATGATTTCCTTAAATCACAGGCATATTTAAAGTCACAGTTACTGCCTGAAAAAGCAGCCTGCAGAGGCTGCTGGAGCACATTATCCCACAGTTACTCAAGGATGGCAACAGCCCCAATTAGCAGAGGCTGCAGCCACTCTGTCTTGGTGCTCCATGGCATCAAGGAAGAATAACAGGGGAATTTTGAACATACACTGACATACAATCATCCATGGCAGCATTGCGGCAGCTACAAACAGGGAGCTTTCACTATTCCAAAGGCAACTGAGCTGTGCATGCACCACCCTGGGCTGGCTCCTGTGTGATGCCATCATGCACCTTTGGTGGACACAAAGGACTCGTAGCCAGAATAGCTTTAAACTGAAGTTTAAATAGTTAATTATTTTTTAATGAATATTTCTCTCACCCTAATGAATCCCGTAAAACTGAAAGAGATACATAAACATAAATAAATAAATTTAAGAAAGTCTGATGTGGCCTGCCATTGTTATCCTTCTTTGTTTTCAAAGAGATTTCCAACAGAAAACTGTATTTGGGCACGACAGTGGAATTTGTGTCATCATGACCAAGCGACTGCGGCAGCAAGATGCTCCCGCCGCTCTGCGGTCCCGGTCCCCATGGAAACCGGACTCGGATATTGTCCTCCGCTCGCTGGAGCACCGAGTCGGGAGCCTTTTGTGCCCGATGAGATTTCTTCCACAACCTTCCAGCAACAGACCCTATGCTTCCTCCTGACTCTTTCCTAATTGAGATGCAAATTAATCTCTGTGGCTGATTACACTTCCCTTACAGCCCCTGACAAGTGCAGCTGTAGCCAGAGTTTACAGACTTTCCAACAAGTGACTTCAGCTGTCACTGCTGACAACGCGCTGCCCCAGCTCCCCAGCACACATCCCCACGGCCACCACCACTGTCCCTGTCCCACTGTGGTCACCACCACTGTCCCCGTTCCCCTGTGGACGCCACCACCAGCTCTATCCCTCTGCACCACACAGGGCAAGAGCGAGGATGAGGGTTCTGCCACGTAATTCATACCCTCCCACTGCTCCAAAGTGAGCACTATGGACTCAGCACCTTATCACTGTTGAACCACTGACACCAGATGAAGTATTCAATCCATTTCTAACCACACTTGAATTGAAACACCTTTAGCTACTGACCCTTAGCATGCATGGTGCCTTTAAGTAGGGCCCATGTGCCCAGGAGAAGCTGCAGATCATTCTCAGCTCTGCCTCACTTCAGACTTCAGTGCTCAACACGATTGAACGTTTACAACTACTGTATGCTAAACATCCCTCTCTTTGCCAGGATCATTTGCTTTTTATTTCTCCCACCCACGGACATTTTTTTGAGTTACTATTTCATCTCCAGTTTGATAAAAGCACTTTCATTTGCTGTTTGCATTGCAAAGTCTGTTTCCCTCCCATCGTCCTCAGAGCAGAGTCACTCACCCTTTGGGAGCTGCAGAGCACATTGGCTGCAGTGAATGGGCTCAGCATCACCTTTACACATCTACACACATTCCAATTGCTGGCTCATTACAAATTTTAGTATATTTCAAAGTGCTTCATATCTATAGGATGAGTTATAGACAGCATTCTCTCCTGTTCCAGTATCATCCTGATAGGATCTGCCCACCATGATCCCTTTGTCCCATTTCAGGAGTTTCTCAGTCCATTTTCCTTTATCAGACAGACAAACAGCAGTTGATTCACTTACAGACATCGCTGGTGCAAAAGCAGCCACCAAAAAAGGCAGAAAAAAATGTGCGGACAGATGCTGCTTCCAACCTGTGTGGAGAAGTGCCCTGTGCCATCATGTCTGTGCTGCTTGTGAGGTCCCAGGGACACAGAGGGACCCGAGGGACACCCCCTTGGAAAGCAGGAGCATGACCAGCTGGTGAGCATTGCTCACTCACAAAACGCTGAAAGCCAGAAGCTGAGCAGGGTCAGGAGCCAGAGGAGTCTGACCTGGAGTGAGGGGCTGGAACTGCTCTGTTCTTGTAATTGTCCTTGCAGGTTAATTTTATCACTCTGTTATTTTAGTATTATACACTGAGAAGCAGAAAGATTAAGCTAAATTCTGTTCAGAAGTTTTAGGAATTTGTTAGATTTCTCTCACAAAGCACAAGTGGAAAACTCAGCAAGTCTTGACTTAGCTGTTAGGCATTGCCATGGTTTGCACAACCACTACCTGCCTTTGCTTTACAATGAGTATACAATTCAGTTAATAAAATCAAATCTATTTAACCACAGTGTTTTTAATCTCTGATTACTTTTGCAACTAGTACTCCGAGGATATTCTGTGTTTTTAAACTATACATCTCAAACTAATTCATTACTATTCTTTCAAAGATCAAAACATTTCACTTACAAACTCTTTCCCAAGGTCACGTGGCTAGAAAAATACTCAAATCAAAAGCTCCCCAGAGAAAGGAAAGCGCAGTAAGTGTTGGTCCTGAGATAAGTGATGCGATTAGCGAAACAAGCTATAAAACACATGATGGCATTACATGAAAATCCTAGGGGTGAAAACCTGTGCTAACCCTGTGGGTCCGTGTACCAACCAAGAATAAAAGCCTGTGTCACAACTCCTGCCCCAGAGAAACATACCCTCTGCTTACCTTCCAGCAACTCTTGGAGAAAAGGTTCTGAAAATGCCCAAATAAAGGTATGGCTGGAATGAAACTGGGATTTGAGACCTGAAACATCTGAATCCAAGGATAAATCCCATTTGTCTTACTAATGTAACGAGTCCAAGTAAAGTCAATACGACTAATAGTTTGAATAGGGTAAGAACACAACTGAGCTGGGTATCAGTTTGACATCCAGTCAATAACTTCTATCAGCATAGAAGAAAACTGAGAATTATCATTATTCACAGCCCAAAGCATCAGTACCAAGCTCAGGTCCAGCAGCGAGACAGAAGCTGTTGGTGAGAGCACTCCTGTGATGTCACAGCCATATTTTTAAAACACCGGATGGCAACTGCATGTGAACCACTGTAAACATTGAGCTAGATACAAAGAAAGCCTTGACCTTTTCCAATAAAATCCAATGGGATGGCCTACCTCTCCGCAGAAGGATGCTTGGAAGGAAGAACCCTACCAAAAGGGAGCCTCTGCCCTTGGGAGAAAGGATACAAGCTCTGGTAGAGTGGGATGCGGGACTTGACAGCTCTGCTGGCGTTGATGCACGTGGCACAGATCAGGCTGGGCAGCAGCTTTGCAGTCACAATTGCTCCATCGAAGAGAGGACCAAAAAACGGCACCTGGGGGCCCCAAAACAGAAAAATGATCCTCAGAGCCACTACAAGAGATGGTACAGCGTTCTGCCATAGAACACTGTGACTACATAGTTCCCACTGAAACTTCCAGTGTGACACTCATCCCTCAAGTTTGTCAGTGTTTAAATCCTCCGTAATTGCCCCCATGGATACACATCTCACAGAACATTCAGCTGGGCAAACACAAGATTGTTACACATAGGAACCATGTCCATGTATGAACTTCCAAATCAATATGCTGTTGGGAGCTGACATTAACAGCTGTTTTTTGTCTAAGATCCCAACACAAGACTGGTTCACTGGCAAGGAGGTTTTGCAAAGACGAATTTGCTTCAGACAGTTATCTAGAAACTCCTTCCAGGGACTTCATGGAAGAGGAAAAAAAAAACCTCGAGCTGGACCAAGATACAGAGGTGTGTGGAAGGCAGAGGAGATGGCAGAGCAGGACCCCCTCTTAGGGGCAGAACACACAGCCAGGACAGGCACAAACAAGCCTGGCCCAGCACTGTGAGGTGCTCAAACACTGCTCCCCTCAGAGCCTCCTCCAGAGGAATAAATTTCCCTGGTGAACCATGGCTCTGCAGATAAAGGCCACACAAGGTACTAGAGATGCTTTCTAAAGTCAGCCATGTCTGGAATTGCAGACACAAGATAGACTTGCCTGTCAAATCCAGAAAATTTTGATGTTTAAATACATAATAAATGTTAAGACTTACAAGTATTCAAACTCATTTCCCTTTCACAAACTCAATATAAAAAACCCCAACCTCCCAGACAAAGCCCTCAACAGAAGCCAGCAGCAATTATCAATATTTAAGCTATGGATTTTTTCCATCTGTACAGAGGCTTATCACATAAATAAATACCCTCTATTATTCTTCTGCAACTGCTTGTGGGTGACTGTGACAGTCATTCAATAAATGGACAAAGGGAATAATATAAATCCCTTGCATCTAGGGAATTCCTCTAATTAGAAGTGGCAATGAATTACAGAAGAAATTTGGGTTTAATATAACATCTGCAAATGACAGCTGTCTCTTCACACATTTATTCTGTCATTCCTTTACTTAAAGTAATTACCCAACCCCCAAAAAATAGATTATTGTAAAGTATTTCCATAGTGGTTTTACCATTTTTTTTTTTTAAATTTACTGCTGGCATTACTGTCCAGGCAGTCGGAAATAAAGGGGACAGAAGAAAACATATCACCAAAACAATAATGTTCCAGAGCATCGAATTTTTCCTTTTCAAGTAATAATGTTTCTAGGTGAAATTTTTACCCCATCCTGTTTAGAAGTATTGACAACAGGAGAAGAATGCAAAACTATATTCTTAAGTGAAAATGAGGAGGTTAAGTACATACTAGTACTAAAATTATGCCTCCACTCAAATACCAGATGCTCTCGGTATAGGCAAATTCCCTGTCAGGCTTTTGGGACAAGCAGGTTTTGCTTACAGGACTTTGGTTTCACTGTTTTAGACCCACCCGGAGCTGGGGAGTGGGGCTGAGTTTGTTATCACAGTCCCCCCAAAATTAGAGATGTAACCTAGGAACAAGGTGTATGTCACAGAGCTTATCTGGGTGTGCATGGACACACACACACACACATCCATACTCATGCTCCCAGGTGCAGAGGGGAGCTCAGGGCTCCGCAGAGCCTGTCGCGATCCCAGCACAGCACAGCCGGACCACGCGCCCGCACGGACACAAAGCTTGGAATTATTCATTCCCGAGCAGATCCAGCGGCCTGGCCGAGGGTCATTAAAGTCAATGGAGCTGCATCTCGTCAGCTTCCATCTGTACAGGGCTCTGCCCTAACCAGGGGTCCAGGGGGGAGGCCAGCGGAACACACAAGGCACTGCTCCGTGCCCCGGCATTAAACACCCATCCCACCAAAACAGGGTTACAAAAACAGAGTCTGCTTTGACAGGAATCAATTTAAAAAAAAAAAAAAAAAAAAAAAAAAAAAAAAAAAAAGGGTAGAGGGAAAGATCCCCTTCTGCGAGTACTCCAAATGTCACCACAAGTTATCCAGGAAGCAAAAATTAATATTCAGCCTACTGCAAACACCTGCTTCATTCCAATTTCCAACAGAAAAATCATTATTTCTGTTGCCCGCAGTAAAAATAGGCAAGGTTAAATAAACCTTCTGAACACAAAGACTTCCCCTCTACAGCGAGCAGCACTAGTTAAAAGAGTGGGGAATGGGTAAATTATTGTACCAAATGGCTGAGAATTAATCTCTGATGACGAGCTGCAATCTAACGAGGCATCTGTGTCCCAGGGAACCCGCAGCATGTCCCTGGCGGTATGTGCAGTGCGGAGCCTGCCTGGCATGCTTTGTCCCCTCTCGCAGGCAGCTTTTCCTCTCATTGTTCCCAATATCCTCGTGCATCTGTGACGCGTGGAATGCATTCACACTAACAGACTTACTATTGTCTTCCCTCTGAAGCTTTGTCGGGCAAAGACTGCAGCACGGTTCCTGATAATTATATTGCTTAATTAATCAAGACAAAAAAAATTTGCAAATCATTGCCCGGTTGCCAAGCAGGGAGATCAAAAATGAAAACAATACAAGCTGAAGCAACATAACAAAAGTAACAGCTATCTGATCAGAAATTCTTCTATAATGAAGCTATTAATGCTAAAGCGGTTAATGTTAACATTGCTCCAGGTGTCTCTACTTGGCTGCAAACAAAAAGGCTAACATTATGGATATAAAAGGCCAAATGTTGCCATGGATTCTGTAACCTGATAGAGAGGACAGCCTTTTCATTCGATTAGGGAATGCAATTTAAATACCAGGGACTGAAGCCAAACAACAGACATTTCTCTCTGCAAGCCTCTTTCATTCACCCTGGGGTCAGTAGCTGGTGAACAAAAGGTCAGCCACACTTGCCCTGGAAATGTCTGGATTAATTTTATTACATTGTAATGGTTTGTACTTTAAATGTAAGGATAACACTAAATTTCCAGTTAGCTCTTATTCTGGCTGCCCATCGGGTGGTTTTGACTAATATGTAAGATGACACAGCTTTTCTCCATTGCTCCATAGAAGTCTCAAGCACGTTCCTAACGCTAAATTCTCATTTTCCCCATAGAACATAAAAAGCTAAAATGCCCCAAAAGTAAACTGCAGAGCGCAACACCAAAGGCAAGACGAAAGAAACCCTATTAGAGAATTTTCAAGTTTGAAATGTCTACTGACGAACCACTGGTGGTCAGTATCAAACAGCTCCATCATTCACAACTCAAAAAATATTGTCTACGGCTGGGAAATAAGTCATCTCATGGAGGCATTTGCCACAGCTGCTTACTCTCTTGGACAAATACTGTCGCTCATATAAGGGAAATGGTATTTATCACACTGATTGCTTTCATGAAGTACATTTTATATATATTTTTGCATCCATAATGCACCAGATAAGCATTTACTGAAGTAGATTTTTCATACATACGCACAGATGTACATACAATCCCCCGATATTTTGCAAAAAAATGTGTTTCTTTTTAAAAAAAAAAAAAAGTCTTAAAAATGGTTGCAAGCAGTGATTTAACCAGGAACTACTGAACCTCCAACACTTGGTTTGACGTCAGCAGATGCAATGCCCACATCATCCCATCGAGTCAGATGCTGATGACAGTCCCACAGACACTGAGGTTCTGCACAGTGCCATGGGTACAGCAGTGATGTGGCACAGGGGATGACCTAACAGCGCAGGAGCAACTGAAATCTTGAGTGGTTTGCCTTTTTCTTTTCCCTCACAGCGGACATTCACAATGGTTCTAAACATTGTGCTTTGCACAGTGACTTCTATGGGTTGAGAATTCTGATATTTTTCTGTAAGCATTAAGCATGGCCATAAAAGGAATGAGCAGGCACGTTAATCACCATTATAATTTTCTAGTTTTAAAGTAAGAGCTCATTGCTCAGCCTTTCACCCAAGGTGGACAGACTGTATTTTCCATTTGCTAGGGAAAAAACCCTCAAACTTTAGACCACTGAGCCTCACTTGCACAACACTTGACAAACCCAGTAATGCAGCCAAAACATACCTCCGGTTTCTTCATGATCTCAATGAAGAACATGTGATTCTTCATGGGGTAGATGACGATGAGAACGTCCCCAAAGTCCGTGGGGATGATGCCCCTGCGGTAGTTGCGGGTGTGCTCAGACCAGACGATGTGAACCTCGTCATTTCCCAAGTGACGAAGCTGCAACAGCAAATTGGCTCTTTATTAATCCGAGTGATAACCACAGTTTAGGAGGGGTCATGGCTCACAAATTGAATTACAATGCTTAATAGTAGGAATATTTCATTACAGAAAAAGTTAAAATATTGTTTTTCTCCAGTTGCTCATGAAAGCATCAGCTCAATAATTTGCTTCATTCAGAACACATTGTTGTCTGATGGCTTAATTAAGTCATTATCAAACTAGCCATTAGCATGATATGTAAATGTACAGTACCTACAGTGATTTAAGATGGAAAACTGAATTACCAGAACAAAACATTAACCAACAGAACATCATATTCCAGCTAAAATAAGGCAGCTGTCATAGAAATATGAAATGCCTTGACTCAGGATGTCAAGAAACGCCTATCATGAGCCACTGTAACTGAATTTATTATCCACAAACATCTCACTGTGTCTGGAGGGGGCTTCTGCTTGAAACATCAGCAAAATATTTGGGCAGTGTGAGTCAGGGAAGAATGGGAAATACTGTGGGAGTTACCTTTTTATTTGGAGCAGAGTTGCATAAAATATGGATCAGATTTAAACACGATGGATACAAAATGCATCTGAGAGCCTGTGTGTGTGTATGTTTGCTCTGCTACTGGAGGAGCTGGAGGTGATCTAACAGATGGCAAAAACTATTTGGCAATCACGTACAAGCCTCACACAATGGTTTCAACTGTAAGCTTTAAAGTTAAAATGTAATCCACATGCAGAATGCCAGCCCAGAGCATAAAGAGAATTTAAGTCCCACTTAAAGCTTAAAAGACACCCCCCACCCCCCCAATTTGGTGCTACCCCTGGAACAATGTGCACAATAGACCAAACAAAGAAGAAAAAACGAAGCTCTGCCACTTCACTCTGTGTGGGGGGAGAGAAGAAAGGGGAAAGAAAGAGGTGATTTTCATTGGTAAATAACAACTGAGTAACCCCAACACGCCTTAGATCAGCCCACACTCTTTCAATGAAACTTCCCTCTCCAGAACCAGGCAGTGTCTTTAGAAGGAATAATTTTCACTCCTACATGCTGGTGGCAAACGGGACCCCAGACACAGGAGAAATGTGGCATAAACCAACACATTATGAGAATCAAAACATACAACTGTGAACTCGGCAAACTGTTCATAGTCCGGCAAAGTAAAGCTCAGTTCATAGTGAATGAGAGTCTCTATTTTAAATGAAACAGAAGATAAAGGGTTTGTTTTATTTACATCTATGAATAAAAGGTAATTTTAGTTCTGCTTGAAGAAAACAAACTGTCTTATATAAACATGGTAACATTAACAATACTATTACTAGAGCTTCCATGTATCACAATCAAAATCGATAGAAACTGCTGTTCCCGTGGCCATCCTGATTTCTGTGCATTGTCTTGTATTTTCTAATTGTCCAGTAAAAACAAAGCAACACACAAGAAAAGACTCATGTTGGTAATGCTATGGTGCAGACTGACACATACCAAAGGAAGCAGGAATTTACACATAGGACAAAATCCTGATCTCACTCTCTGCGATCGCCTGCAGCCAGGTCACCTCCAAAGTAATTAGAAGCAAGATGGCAAGTTTAGTCTTAAAATGCCTCAAAATCCATCTGGCACTCAGAGTTTGTGCACAGCAGGTTCCAGATGCTGAGGATGTGGGTGTCAGGCTAAACAGGACTGCCCCTGGGAGTGGGACAGGGAGGGCCCAGCTCACACCAGCTGAGCTCAGGGCAGCCCCCAGCCAGGATTTGAGAGCAGT
The DNA here is from genome assembly GCA_013390025.1 of Pitta sordida. NCBI lineage: Eukaryota > Metazoa > Chordata > Aves > Passeriformes > Pittidae > Pitta > Pitta sordida. Next base: position 87,009 of record WEKX01007508.1, read on the forward strand.
GCCCACAGTGTGCCAGGCCGAGCCCAACCCACCGTGATTGCAGAGTGAGCCCAGTTACAAAGGGCAAGTCACAAACCCAACTCAGCTCCTCTGAAGAAAAGGCTCTGTACTGCCTTGGCTCCCGTGGCTTTTGGGGTGAGAAACAGTACACACTGCTAAAAAAACCAGGCACTGAAGTATGTGCAAATACTGCTCAAGAGACCCTTTCTAAAATCCCAGGGAACTGTTCGGATAATAATCAAACACTTTCCACACTGAAGAATCTCATACCATTTTGTACTGATACTACATCCTAGCAAACAGGACTCAGTGAAGAGGGAGTAGCCAGCTGAACTGGGGCTTCTTGTGCTCATGTGAGACAGGGAGCGATGGCTCTGAGCTCAAATCCTTGCAAATGTCCTGTGATCATGATTCCCTACCTCTCCTCCAACCCCCATCGCGTGCCAGCGACTCGCTGGAGAGCCTGAGTTACTGCCTGTCCTTGTTTTGTCACACATCCTTAACCACCACACTTACAAGGTATAATGTCACAAAGAAAAATCTGGTGCTACATAATCAAAAATACTTGTTACTGAAAGATAATTTCACTGATAAAAAAATTATAATAATTTTGTCAGTGACAACAAGCCAGCTATTTTCGTGTGTTCTTCATTGAAAACAGCAGCTGTGGGGCAGAGTCAGTGCCACGACGGACTTGTGCTGAAAGATCCAAAGCCCCACAGCCAACGTGTGTGGAGCCAGAGCCCCAGGCTGTGCTCTCCATGCTTTTTAGGAGCGGGGGAAATAAAGAAAAAAAATGTTGAAAAAACCCCAAAGCAGCCAGGAAAGCAGACAGATATTCAAGAGCAAAGCCCAAAGAGCTCAGAGCTCTCCGCTCAGCGCTGACTGGAGCGACTGCTCTGCAAAGTGAGGGACCAGCAGCGGTGTCCCCTCCCGGGGCGCGCTGGCAGCGCACGGACTCCGGCTGGCACAGGGAGCAGTTTTGGTTGACACGAGGGACACTCCCCGTGCTGGCCATCCCCCACCGTGTCCCCTCGGGCCTGTCCCCTCTGTTCCCCCCCCTGGTGCCCACGGCGCTGACACTGGTCACGGTGCACACCTCGGCCTGACCTCCTTTCCCTGCTAATTGCATTACACAGCCAGCTGGCTCCAGAGACGAGTCGTCTGCTTGACTGAAGAATTCCTGCTTTTGGGGAGGCATGGCTGCTACTTTTGCTAAGTAACAGCGGGGCCTGACATCCCCATTGTCTGCCTGACAGTGCGCCCATCCTAAAATCTAAGTTTTATTTGTAAATTAACCAAGAAACTTCCTGCCAGAGCAGGGCTGCCTGGAGACTGATAATGTGTGCCTTTCATTCCCTTTCGCTCTCACTGTATCACTGCCAATTTGTTTTTCTGCTGCTCGCCAGCCCGAGGCCATAAAAGCCTTGTAAGACATAAGTGCAATTATAGTCCTGGAGTCAAATGAATTGGACAAATCCAATAGCACAGCTCTGTCCCCACTCTGCAAACCCCTACAGCAGTCAGATTAGCTGCTAAAAATCTAATCTAGCCCCAGCTAACAAATTTCTGCAGCGAAGGAGCAAGAGTTCACTATGGGGTTGCAACCAGATTTCTGAATTGAAAAAGTTGTGCTCTGACAACGGGGAAGATGGAATAAATCACTGAGAAATTCTGCAGCACATCTTTAAACCGTTAAGCGCAATTTGGGCAGAACAAGACAGAGACAGTAGGATGCCATTCCTGGGATTGATTTTCACTCTTGTCACAAGACAGTCAGATAAAGTTTGGAACCAATGATGCTGAACCCTGCAGCAGCAAAAGAGATCAGCTCAATTTTGTTTACTCAACTAGAAAAGATTTCTGTCAGGGCCCAGACTTATTTGGAGAGGGTCTTTCTTTCTTTCTTTTTTCCTTTCTCCCTGAATTAGCAGTATAATATATCAGTATATGCCTCAAATAAAGAAATACAAGCTGCAAATGACAACTCCACTGCACAAAAATAAGGTGCCACATTCATCCTCAGAGGAAGTGCACTTATTATTAGGAATTTATACCAGAAATATAGTTTATCCTCTTGTTCAGCAAAAATAAAGAGCCACAAGAACATATTTAAGTAAAATTACTGCATCTGCCTAATTCCCCAGCTCCCAGAATTTATGGGCTGCTGCAGGGCTCCCCAGCCAGCAGGTGGTCAGTCCTTCTGTTCAGAAGTGTGCTGACAGGATTGGAGCCTTTCTGGTGCTCCGAGGCAACACAGGCAAAGAAACCTCAGAAATTAAAGATTTGGGAGATAAGGGGGACCTTTGATCCCATCTAGGCAGTCCTACCTGAAGGAAGGAGAAGGAGGACAAGAAAAAGATGCAGTGGCCCCCACTGCATCCTGACTGGCAACCTGGTAAGATTTAACACAGTCCTCTACCACCAAACATGGTTCTATCACAGGAGGAGGAACTGAAAACCATGGAAATCTGCCTTCCTCTCCCACACTGCCATCAAGAAAAAAGCATTAATGGCAAGGAGTAACAAACATAAAATAATCTTTCTAACCTGGACATTCTGCCCCAATAATCTGAGGACTTAAGCCCATGCTGCACCAATCACCACCAGTGAACAAGTGAAGTCCTAAAACACTTGTGGGGATCTGAAGAGCAGTCACGACCTTTTTGAGCCAAAGCTGTGTTTGATCCAGACTCTGTTAATCAAGAATTGCAGAATTCCCCAGTGCAGCAGCGACAAGTGGGGGAAATAAATACCTGTCCCTCTTGTTTCAGAGTGCAGCACAGGCAGGCCTGTGGATCTTCCCAAGCACACACCAGACGTGCTCTGCACGTGCAAAAAAGCTGCCAAAATCAACATAGGACTGCTGTGGCCTGAGGAGTTCTGTTGCCAGAGCATCCCTGCACCTGCCTTTGATTATTTCAAGATCAGGCCAACAGATCAGGAGGGAAATTCCAAGACATAACACTTTTTGGCTGATAAGAGCTCTGTCAATCATAGAATCACGGAGTAGTTTGGGCTACCTTTAGAAACAGTTTGGATAGATAGTCACGTTAGCTCATTCATCAGTCTACCACAGAGTTAGAGGACAGTCAATCTTCCAGAAACTCCACAATGCTTCTGAAATACACCTTTTCTTCAGCTGTAGTTGCAATTCTGTAAAAATCTGTTAACAGTCTATGCTAATGTGTACAGAATTGCATGTTTGCTCACACCAGAGCTGTGACAAACTGAATGAAACCATTGTGTGCAGAAGCACGGATCCATATTAAAAAGCCCTCTGGAAGTCACCAGGTCCAAGCCCCTGCTTCCAGCTCCTGAGGTCCGTGAGCTTGCTCAGAGCTTTGTCCTTCTCATGAATACACAGTTTGATCCCCACAGGGTTCCACTCCTATAGGAGATTTCAGGTTTTTTTGAAGAAGCCCGAGAGCAATTCCTTTGTGGTATTTTCTGTGGATAGTATGTGGTGGAGCTGGCCTGGTTTCCTGGCACTGCAAGCTTGGAGACTGGCAGCTACTACATGCTTTGCTTTTTGTTTTCTGCAAAGAAGGAATTCTCTTATACCAGAGGGAAAACAATTAAATAGAACAATTGAATCATGAATGTCTGGGCTAACCCCTAACACAGGTGGGAATCAGAAGAATTGGTAAATTAGACTGTTTGCAGGCAAATCCCGTTTTTTTCCCTTGTGTATCTCCATCATTGTGCTCCCTTCCTCTCACAGGTGATGTATTACTCAGCAGCCACACCATATCCCAGTGTCTTTGCTAGGTTTCCAAAAACTCAGGAGCTAGGATTTAGAAGGGAACACTGCAAGTGTAACACACTTTCTATAGGAAAAGTAAGTCTGGGAGAGACACGGCAGCAGTTCTCAGACGTGCCTAAGGCTGCTGCGAAATAATCTGCCCTCCACATCCATGTGAAATAGGGTAGAACGAAAGGGCTTAAGTTGAAGCAAAGTAGATGCTACAAGAGATTTTGTCATGGTACAAGAGATGGAGCATAGGAATATGTTGCCTAGGGAAACTGTAGATCATTCATCACTGGAGTTTAGAACTAGCAGCTGGACAAATACCAGTCAGGAACAATAAAAATACAGATAGTCCTACTCTGGTAAAGTCACAGACTCTACAGCCCCCTCCTATGTACCACTGCCCCACTTCTCCACCCCAAAGCACTCAGATTACATTTTTTTTTAATCGCTACGTAATTCACTAATATAAAGATAACAACTTGTATACAGCAAGAGAAACATGTCATTTTACTGAGTTCTTTTTTTAAATGACAGGTACCCCAACAACAACAAAATCTGGCTTCACTACAAAATGCTGGGCAATTTTTCAAGACCAGTAATCAGAAGGTTCCACCTTTATATTTTGAGGAAAAGCACATATGATTCTGACACCAAATACAGTCACCCGGTGATTTATTTATAGACAATGTTCAGAGAACACAGCAATATTGCATGGGGGGCTGCATGGCTGTAGCAGCACTATTGATGTATGTTAACAGCCTTTGCAGGACAAGTTGCCAATCCTAATTAAAAAGGCAGAGATTTGGTATGCCCCTAAAATCTTCTTTGACTCTAAGCAGCAGCTGGCAAGCACCATAATCTCAAAACACTGCTTGTTAGGAAAGACAAAGATTAAGCACCAATACCAACAGAATTTTGGGCTGGGATTTGGCTGCCTTTGAAGCAGAGGCTGCTTGTCAGAATTATGCCTAAGTGGGTAGTGGCTTTAGCAATCAGCTGTGGCTGCCTTGGGTCCTGAGCTTGTCACCTCCCTTTTGCTTTGCTGTTCCACACAGGATGATTTGTCTGGAAGGTTTTATTATGCTGCATTTGGTTGTTTTGTTCTACCAACTTACAACAATTTTGGCAGGCAGACAACATACAAATGAAATTATTCCTAATATTATTACTCATGGTGGTATTTGAGGCTACCATGGAAATGTTAATTGTGTTTCAGAACCCAGAATTTAGATGCCATTTAATTCAGATAATCCAGCTGCAGAGCACCATGTGGCACAGCAAGGCCGGGCTGCCAGGGCCAGTTAGCACAAGCTGCTTTCAGTTCAAACTTTCCTTTAAGCACTTGAAGAGTGCAACATGCTTTACCTTTTTGGTCAGAGAATCGTCTGAATCCGATGGCATTCTTGTGGACACATGGAAGATGATCTCCACGGTTGAGGTAGCGTAGTAGGGAGCGGTTTGTCCCGTGCTGCCGTTGCGCTGCAGGCCACCCATAAACCCCCCATGCGTGGAAAGATCCACCTGAGAGATTGAAAGTCAGAATTAGGGAAAATTTGAAAAGACTGGTAAATAATCAGTATTTATTTCCGTGTCAAGACTTGGTGAATTTACCATTCTAGGATTCTGCAGCCATCTCAGAGAAAGAGAAGTCTTCCCTGACAGCTTTTGCCATCTGTTAGGTCTGTCTTTCCCATTCCTCTACCTGACATTTACTAAAAGCAAATGTCTCTTAATCAGGTCCTGAGTCAGTATCTATTTGGTGATTTTACCCTCCTCCCGCAAAGAGCAGCAAGGAAGCAACAGCATTCTGCCACATGCTGCTGTTCCAAGGGCAACCACTGCCAGGAGCATCACAAAGGGAAGAGAGAACAGAAATAACCAGAAAAGCTGCAGAGGAAACTTAAGATTTGTACAGAAAGAAAAATCTTAGAAGAAACTATTCCAGAAGCTTATTCAGAGAAATGCCTCTCTGAAGTTAAGCCTGAGCCTAGAGACTTGCTTGTTTTCTCAGGCACCAGCCTGAGGATGCTGCCTCTCTCTGTGGGTCTCGATGCACTTCAAACCTTAAACATGACATGCAGCTACTCTGTATATCCCAACCCCAAAAACGTTTATGGCATTTAGACTATGGCACACTGTTTCGACAATGCAAATTAAACCCAGAAGCTTCACAAAGAACTTCTGTGATGAGTCTGTTACCATATCAAGAGCTAAAAGCAGCTGAAGATCAGTGTGTAGTGAAATGCACCTTTTTTTTTTTTATGAGAAGTGAAAACTATGCAGTGACATCAGCAAGATGTTAGCTTGGCTAAATTTATGGCTGTTACCTCCCAGCCCAGTCCAGCAACAAAATCTTCATATGCCTGGCTGCCCCTGGCATTGGCCAGGATGGAACACTTGTCCTCCTGTCCCTCAGCAATGTAGAACACTGCGATCTTGTGAGTTTCACGGCTGCAATGATACAGAAAGAAATCAAAGGTAAAGAATTTTCAACTCAGAATTCTTTGTTAGATCCCCTGTACTCCAAAGTATGAGCAGGTGACCATGTTTAAGTCCATATGTCTATTCCTTTTATGCACACAAGTAAATTGCTTGCTTTCAGCTGCAGAAAAATTGACTTCCCCCCATTTTTTTCCCCCCAAGATCCCACTGCAGAGACAACCGAGTTGTGAGAGCAGAGCCAAGATTGGTCTTCCTGTGCATCAGCCACAGCACTGGTGACAAGTTCCAATTACAGGGTTAATGACTCAGCTCTCTGCAGCCCTGCCACAGACAGCGAGGTGGCACAGGTGTTAATGGGAGCATAATTGACCTACAGAATTTTAATTACAGGGTGATGACATACAAGGAGGAAGAAACACTATTGACTCTTAGATCTTGGGCTGAGTTTTACAAGGCTGACAGAGACAGTCGGCTTCTTGGAAAACAACCAAAGTGGATTTGATATGGAAACTGCCGGTATGCAAGAAACTCAAACATCTGCAATGCTGCAGAGGTTTTTCAAACAGTTTTCTGTCAAGTAACGAGAAATGAAACATAACCTTCAGAACTCCATTCTATCCCTTCTTGGCTAGTGAATAGCTGTGAGGAGATCACTCCTTGAAGTACTACTCCTGACACCAGGATCATCCTGCAGGAAATGGTCCTTTGTGTCAGCTGAACCAAGGTCACAAACAACCTGGGATCTTCTTCCCTCCCCTCTCAGCTAAAGCAAACTGGAAATAAGTTCCTGTGTCTTATTATTTGCTCCTGACTTGGAATTCTTTGTACATAGTGCCAGTGCAGACAGCTTCTCCGTTCGGGCTCCAGAACTCTGGAGAAACAAACAGTCCATTTTACATACTGGGATTTGTACTGCTGGCACAGGCAATAGGAATGAAGCTTTGGTTTTGCTGAGTCACTCATTCTCCCTTAGGAAACACAAACTTTGTCAGTGGTGTGTCCAGCACACATCACCTACCACTGGCGGGAATCCAGATTTTTCAGTTCTCGCAGCAATTTTGAATTTTTCTTAAGCAGATGAAAGCTTTTCCTAAAGATAAGTAAAAAAAGGTTTGAAGGCAAGCACAACACCATACATAGTATTTTGTCATCCAAATACCTAAGGGAATCTAATTTACACAGTATGACCTTTAAAAATGATTATTTTACATAATTGATGGATGTCTATTTAAAATAGTCACTGAAGTTCAAAACTATGCTCTGACTACCCCCCAACTGTATAATTCTTGCTTTCTTAAGTGAGCACACATTTAGGGGTAAGAAGTGAGAAGAGTACTGTCAACATGTTCTGAATCCTCCCTCCTTACCTTCTATCCCAGGAGTTCATTCCTAAGTCATTCAGCAACAAGCGACAGAAATAAAAGGAGGCTTGAGGTTCAGCAGGACGTGGTTCTTCTTGACGGGCCACCTTCATGCTGCAGTCAGAGCTGCATTTCAGGATGAACTCCCTTTCCTGGGCACTCTGCCTCATCAGGGCCTCCGTGATGGCGCGCTCCTGCTCGCAGCTCATGCCGAAGGGCGGCGGTGAGGGCTCGTTCAGCTTGCGCTGGGGGTGCAGGAGGCACTCAGGGCTGGTGGCACCGATCTTCTCCAGCAGCTGGTCGAGAGCATCTTCTCCTTCTTCCACTTGAAAAATGTCGTTCTGGGAAGTGAAGTGGTGCTCTGGGTTGTTGGAGATCACAAAGGTGTTGGTCATGCTCCGCTGAGGAAGGCACCCCTCCAAAGGTCCGTACAGTATTCGGCCATCCCAAGAGTACTTCCCTGAGATATCCCTGACAATCACCCTGACGTCTGAGGGGGCTGCTGCTGGCTCAGCACCTGCCCTCTTCTCTGCGGGGATTTGGAGGTAGGATATGAGAGTGCTGTCATTGAACACAAAGAGCTGCAGGTTGGGACTCCGGAACACTTCCGAGGACAGCTCAGAGGACTCCACGTAGGAGTTGTCGTGGTTCTCACTGAGGAGGCTGTGGAGAATGGCAGGGCCTCCACTGAGCGGGTAGTGGCTCAGGTGATTCACCAGGTGAGTCATCACCATCCGTGCTGTCAGAGGTATCAATTCTAAATTCCTCCTCCTTTTCTCTAAAGCCATCAATGAAAAGAGAATGGATCAGTAAGAGCAGCAAGAGGCAATTCAAAAAGATCACCTGTGGATTTCTGTCACATTGCAGCTGCTTGCCTTCGTTGTCCTCCTGGTGCTTCCTGTTCAAGGAACTACTTACAACAGCTTTCCGATGATTTTTACCTCCCACAGTTTTATTTCATTTTACCACAACCCCACAGCCCTCAGAGCAGGAAGGTGACAGGGCACAAAAGCAAAGATAACCCAGAGACACCACTGCAAACCAATGTTCCTCCATCCCGGGCACCATGGTGGGAAAGTTTGCTGTGTGAGGCAGGGACAAACTTCCTGGATCCCCAGATGCTCCCCTCAGTACAGGCAAATACATCCCCTACAAGAATGTTACTCCTCTTATAACCAGAAACCCCCTGGTTTCTAGTTTTTGTTCACACTCAGATTAAATATATTTTTCTCTAGTTGAGCATTTCCCTCTTTCCCTGGTATTTACACCTTCTAAAAGTACAATTTTTTTAAGGACCAATGGTGGGAGCAAACTCAAACATCCTATCACAGAGGCAACTGAATTTCATCCAAAAAGGGCTCTGCCCAATTTCCAAGCAATAGTTGCTCTGTACAGTAAGGAGAAGCACATTTTCAAGGCAGAGATGCAACCTGGAACAGTTTCCCAGCTGCTGCACACGTCCTGGTCCAGCCCATGCTCTGCAAACTCTCTTACCGTCAGCAACAGTTAGCAGGTTGCCCAAATCTGTGGAGGAGTGGCACTGGGCTGGCTCCGAGCTCCTGACATTCCCCAGTGGCAAAAAAGGGTCGTAGTCATAGGAGGAGAGGTCAGCCAGACTGAGCACGTAGTGGCTTTGCTGTGTGTATGTGCTGGAGCCGTTCACACAGCAATGCAGGACCTGCCAGGGGACAAACAGGACACTGAGGCAGAAATAAACCCCACACACCCAGTGAGCAGTGCCCCTCCCTAATTCTGACTTGGTGAAAATCAGGACATGCTACCAAAAACACATCTATGGCCAAATGTAGCATTTTTAAATTAACATTCGCTATCTGCACTCATTCTGTATTTTAACAGCTCACTTCAGGACTTGTTTTGTATTTTAACAGTTCACTTCAAATAATCCAAACATTTCTGCAAAGATTATCTTCCCTGGCTTGTTGTCTTAAATATTTTACCTTTCTCTTCACCATCCTGTCTGTTCTACATCTCTAATCTTATCAACATTTTGTATTTGTCACTTCTCACCTGCAGAACTTGTGCCCACACTGCAAGAACTCACTATTTTCTACACATTCCCCAAACTGCTTCTGTGCCTATCATAGTGTGTGAAAGGCATCTTTGAACATCCAGACACAGTAAACCCCATTCCTTCCCCACACTCACTCTGTAAATGTAGTCGAGTAAAGGAGCTCTGGATGCATGTTGATCTCCCACAGCACCAGCAGACACGGGCTCCAGCAGCATTTTCATGGGCAGTGCCATGCACCAATCCAGCAGGCAAAGCAGCAGTGACACTATGAACTGAACAAGAACACGGTATTCAGGTACACTCTACTGAAGTCACCCAACCCTAAAGCTATGAGTTGGAAAGTTTAAAAAATGATCTGATTTAAAGTGACTTCATTTGTAAACAACACAAAGAATGGAATCAGCTCTATTCAGTGACGTACCTTCTTATCTGCTTCCACGGACGAGTATTCGGCACTCGGCAAAAGGAATGCAATGGTGGCCACAAGGATCTACATCCAAACAGACAGATGTCAGAAAGACATTTAACTTCTTTCCCTACACAGACAGAGCTGGACTTTGTGTGCACAAGGTACAGAAAAGGTTAAATTCTCTTAGGAGCATCCAACTGCCCAGGTCAACCAATGTTTAAGTGGAACACAGCCTTTTACTGAGCAGTTTGGAAACAAATCACTGCAGACAAGGCACCCGCGCTGGTTGTGGGACTGCAGCAAGTACATCCCTAACAAGAACTGCAGAAGGGAGGAGGGGTTAACAGATCACAGTGGCTCAAGGAAAGAATTACAACAACTTTGCATGTGATTTCCATACAAATATTTTAAAGAGTCTGACGTACTTCAGTGATTTTCCGGCACAGGGAGGATTCATACTCCTCAAGCTTCTGCCAGTAAGACATAAGCAGCTGAAGAACATCACAGGCTACCTGAGCTACCAGCTTATTGGGAAACTGGAAGAAAAAGGGAGATTAAAAGCCAAATAAAATATCCCGATACAATACAGTGCATTCAGTTTTCCTACATTTTAAATTATTTTTCATCTACACAATTAATAAAAGGCATTAATGCTGCAAAATCACGTAGTCAGCATTAGGAACCAGCAGGTTTGATATTGTCTGTGTGATCCTGCCTCAGTTTGCTGGGGAACAGGTCTTCAGGTACATAAGCACATGCTATTTTTCAAACACTCTGCACGTGTGTATAGGACACTACAGCAGCAGACTGTGTTCCAGACCATCAGCAGCTATTAAAAAAATGAAAATGCCCTTTTTTACACAATGCTTATTGATTACAGCCCTCCAGAGCAATACCTTCAGTGTCACACCTATGACATTGATGGCCTTCTTCACGTGGGGATGGTTTGTGCACTGCGTGAGCTCCTCACATATCCACACTCCCAGGCCACAGATGGCTATGCATCTTTTGTAAAACAAAAAGAGGTTTTGTCAGGATATTTGTCAGGATATTTGTCAGGATATAAGAATATTTTGGAAAAAAAAAAGAAAAATAAAAAGAAAAGAGGTTCTCTTTCCCTCTCACATAATGGGCAAGCACTTCCATGGTGCAGAGTGGGGCTCAGCTTCATAGGACCAAACTACAAGACAGCAGCAACCTCTTGGCTGGAGAAGCACCAAAATCAAGTAGCAAGACTTTGCAACCCAAGGACAGGATAATCTTAAAGGTCCTTTTCAACCTAAAAAGTTCTATGATTTTCCCATTTCTTTTACTCACTATTTTACCTTGCAGCTTCACTTGGCTCCTCTGTAGCATTCTTCAATAGAATATTTATGAGGCAGTACTAAAATAACAAAATAAATTAGAATAGGCATGTTTCCCGTGTATTTTAATGCTGTTTAATTTTGACATAGTTACAAGTGAAGTCACTTTGATTCTTCCTTCTATTCTTAAAGTATCTTTACCTTATGCCAATTGTATTTTGTCAAGGAGAAATACTGACTACAACTCAAAGGCACAGGTCCTTGTGGATAAATTGAATCAACCTACAACTCATGTACAGGCAAGAAGATGGTAATCAATTCACGTTCAGAGTTGAGGGGTATTTACAAACGATGAGTGGTGGTCACCTAATACAAACTGTAGTGTTGAGGTTCTAACCAAACCCCACTAGGACAAATTTCGTGTCTTTTTTAGTACAGAAAAGACACTTCTGAAATTGAGACAGTTTTAACACATCTCCAGTGACTCTCCAAGGTCTGATGAAGAAAGCAAGATCGGGAACCAAGTGTGCAATGGGATTCCTGAATTCCTCTGGTTCTACCTGCTCAGGCTGTGCGAGGAATTCGGACATTCCTCCCCAGATATCCCTAATTTTGAGCAGTACATCATCGTGGTGCCTCAAGCAACAGAGACTTGTGTGAAAGCATCCATTTAGGCAGGTCTCACCTGAAAGTGACATGCCTGGTCACCTGTGTCGTGTCTTTAAGGGGTGAGGGGTGGGGATTTTTTTGTCTACAAGGCTATTGTTATGAAGGTCACTAAATTACAAAACTTCCTATGCCACAAAGCAGTTCATGTCTTGAGGTGTCCCACTGGAATTAATTCTCAGAAAAAACACAACCACACACTGAGTGACAGTTTCAATAGTGGAATTTCCTTAACATGTTACTGAAAAAGCAATAAGGAAAAATAGTCCCTTCCCCTGCACATCACCCACATCTCCTACGGGATGAGCTAATGGACACAGGTACAACGCAAGGACACACCATTTAATGAATTGGCCTGACAGGTATCTGGCTGGAAGACATGGTATTTGATCACAGCCAGCTCATTAACCTTGAAAATCAAACTGGAATTTGCAGTATCTAAGCTTTGTTAACTTTATGGTACTTGTTAAGCAAAGCACTGCTCATCAAACAAGCACGTGTAACGTGCAGTTGTGGGGTCTGAGGAGAAGGGGGGGTTGATTTTTTAATCAAAAATGGGAATGCATAATTAAGTAACTGAATAATAAAAACAAGTTAGGTTACCTAAGGATGTACAACGAACGGAGGCTTTACCTTCACATCTGCAGTTCCTGTGGTGATGTCACTGGCTTCTGAAATGGGCCCCAGGCGTGGAATCTCTTGGTAAGTGTTGGGGAAGCACACAAGAGCACCGAGGATGGTGTGTGCCTCAGAACGGGGGGCCTGGAGAGGGGCAGGTGAACACACACTCATTGAAGAACCTTCATCCAGGAAGGTGCCACCAGCTATGAGGGCAGTGTGCCATAAACACTCAGTTTGTTAAAGCAGAGAGTAACATACACCTCCCCACCTGTGCTTTTTGCTGCTGGGCTGCTCTGCTCCTTTTGAGAGGCTGAGCTGCTCCTCCAGCAGACATCTGGCCCCACTCCTGAGCACGTTCTACATCTTTAGTACCTCCTCTCATTACCCAACCTAACAATCAGCCATTTGGTGTCAACAGAATATGCAGAACCATCTAAAGAAAAGCTGAGAGGCTGAATCACTAATTCAGCATTGATATTGCATGATCCCATGACACAGAGTGCACAGTGCACTCACACTGGCTGCATAGATGTGTACAGAGATTCCTACTTCAATAAAACCATCAAGAGAACCACTGCATGAGCTATAAACACATTAAGTACCAAGCAATGTTGAAAATACAACACATGCCCAGTTTTATGCTTGTAAGAGAGATGGAAGGTAGTGTTTTGGTTTATTTTTTCCCAAAGAAAGTTGAGTAATCATTTCTTATTACTACTTCAAGCTTTGGATCAAGGATCAGCTGATCAAACTCTTTGAGGGCTGATGGAAAAGGTGTGGCTGGGCTCACCATTCCAGCTGAAACAGGAGAGGGCTGCGGCCCTGTGCAGGGCCACCCGCTCAGCCACACAAATCTCAAGAGCAGCATCCAAAGCCCTGAGCCAAAACAGACAGAAAGGTCTCCCCTGAGCTGGTGTTTCACATGCAACAAAGCTGTCCTGTTTTTCCCAGGACTGCCAGACCTTTACCCTTATTTTGGCAACCTGTCATTGATTTGATATTTCACTTATCCTCCAATAATTTAATCATTTAGAGTCACATTTCTATTAGTGCTGACATTTAGTCAGAAATTCTGCATTACCAGAAGAGTTCCCCACTTTCAGTGTTTGCTCACTGAAATGAAGCTGATGGGGCTCTGAAGCCCCAGTGCTGCTCCAAACATCAGCCAGGAGACAGGTCCTCACACCTTGGCCTTTTGATGAAACACCTTTGCAATACCTGTGTCACGTTATCCCCAGTTTCCCACATCAGCTGCCGTGGTGTCGCCCCAGGAGCCCTGCCGTGGTGGCACTAATGAGCAGCACCCGTAGGAGTGCAGACACCCGTTACCTGCCGTGCTCACTCACCTCCAGCGTGTCCGTGCGCAGCACCCTCGCCGCTGCCATCATGAAGTCTCCGATCAGCATCGTGAACCCAGGGAAGCCCAGGAAGAAAAACCAAGGTGGGCAGTGCTTTATGACGGTGTTTAGGATATCCTGCAAGAGAAGTTACCAGTGTGAGAAGAAATAAGCCAGGAAAAAACCCAAACAACCTACCCACAAAAAAAGCTGAAAAGCAAAAGGCAATGTTCTGAGGAGGCTTAACTTTGAGGCTGGCCAGTCCCACACTAATCAAGGTGCAAATTCACAGCCCTGTGTGCAAACTGAACGTCAGGTAACCACCACCTTCTGGTCCAGACACATGGAACACCAAATAGGCATTTGGTATTCTGGTAACATTTGTACTCCTAAATCCCCGTTAAAATCCCAGACCCACACACCCATGTCTCTCTCTGTGTCCAAACACAACCACTCTGTTAAATAAGACTTCGGATTCAAAACATCCAAACCTTTAATGGATGGAAGATGAAGCACTGCACTACTCCAAAGGAGCGAGTTGCTAAATGGCTTCACTCAAAATTGCATGCCACAGAAACATGAGCTGACCTCAACACCTGCTGCCTGTGGCCTGAAGGAACAGACCAGAATCCCCAGCTCTGCTCTCATCATCACCCTGTGACACAAAGCATATTCAAGATAAGCACTTCAACCTTAATCCCTCCATGTTTCAAGTTTTCACAGACTCTCCAAGTCAGAGCAAAGTTCCTGTATTTAAGATTTCCTTCCCAGAAGCCTTCAGCAGGTTTAAATTAGGCATAAAATCGACATAGTCCTTACCTGCAACACTGTATTTGCTGAAGAGTTAGATCAAGCTATTTCTATGTTTAGTAGAAAATTATTCTTCACTCAATAACATTTTGAAGGAAAGATGCAAAGGAAAACCCTTTTCCATGTCCATCATCACTGGTTTTATGATGCGTTAAGGAAGCCTGGAACTTAAGATTTCCAGACTGTGTTTGTGTGCTCAATTTCTACAGCAGAAGCTAAAGCTGACAAATCCAATTTTCTCTACATGAAGAGATGCTTTAACATCACCACCGTTTTATCAAAGCCCTGCTAAACACCTGTACAGCCCCTATTTAGTGTTCCACTAAGTGTTTGTAACATCAACATCCCATGAAATAACTGCTGTATATTTTAAATAAATAGCATTAGTTTTAAACATAGTAGCAGATAATGCTTTCAGTTCCCTGAACAAGCTGAAATGCCACTCGAGTTAATGTTTCAACTAGTTTTAATCACTTCCTTTGATACATTTCAAGTCAATATGGGTCAATGCAAACATTGA
This sequence comes from Pitta sordida, assembly GCA_013390025.1. Lineage (NCBI taxonomy): Eukaryota > Metazoa > Chordata > Aves > Passeriformes > Pittidae > Pitta > Pitta sordida. Next base: position 102,265 of record WEKX01007508.1, read on the forward strand.
GAATGCAGAGCAGATGGATGCAGCAGCTCATAAAGCCGGTGGTAAACTCGCAGTCGGAGCAGAACAAAGGACCTACCTTTCCATAATTAAGGGCCTGATTAACGCTCGGGGCCGGTCCCCGCACACCACACCTGTGTGGCAGGGCCAGGTACGGCGCTGGGCTGGTCCCTAAGCGGGGGCAGCAGATGGGAGCACGATAAAAGGGCCCGGGATAACCCGGCGGGGAGGGAACGGGGCGGAAGCACAGGGACCTGTTCCAAACAACTGCATTAACTGCTCTCCCCACTCCATCGCTCCCATCTGTCACACACACACAGCAACGAGCGCCCGGCTCCGCACTCCGCTCCCTGCGCAGAGCACTTTCAACAGCAGGACAGAGGAGGAATAGACTGTTACTTTAGTGTAAGAATGCTGTGACAACACACACGCACTGCAAGTATGGGGCTGCAGGGACCTACTGGCTGGTTCTGAGACATACTACGACTAAAAATAACCCAAGTAAGAAATACATAGTAAGAAATTTACTTTTGAATTGCCACGGTGGGCTACATGCTGTGATACACACACTGAGCTGCTCAAGGTAAACCACTGACCCTGGGACACAATCCCGCTCCCCCGAGCTGTTCCCGCTGCCACGCTTCATCTCAGGCATTCCAGTGGGCTCTTGGGATGGCCCGAGTGCCCACACTCAGACCAAGACAAGGCAGAACACGTCCTGCTATGGTAGTGTCCTCCTACTTGTTGTGTCTGCACAGGGAACGGACAGAGCCGTGTCAGGACAGTGCTCACGGGTATCTGCCAGGTTTTCTTCCCTCTCCCAATCTGCACACTCGCAATAAAACGGGATTTCAGGCAGTAATTCAGTAGCTTTGGGAGCTTATCAGCAGCCTGAGGCTTGTGAGAACGCCAGGGAGTGAGAACATCTGTGCTATCAGCGATACTGCAAAATCAGGTAATTCAAACAGAGCCCAGTTGCTTCCTTCCCTCCCAAGCACGGGTTTGGAAATGTAAACTCTGGGCAGCAGCTCCAGCCTAGTCAATGAATCACTTTAATTGAATGCTATGTACACAGCAACTGGAAAACACAAGCCATAAGAAAAACATATGGTGATGGCCATGGAAATTGGTTTACTCATTCTGCACAGTGTTGTTTCTTTACTTCTTTCATAATTGACCTTTAGAGCGATAAATGTGTAAAATCATTTTGGTTTATTATGGCTCCAAACCTTTCAGCAATTACACGAAATGAAAATTTAAAAGGAAGTATTCATTCTGGAAGCATTTCCATTGTTTACATAATTGCACAGCTATAATTTAGCGTTCATGTTGTTAAAGAAAAGTGAAAAAAAGGACCATTATGGACTATTTCAATTCAAAATGATGCTCTGTAGTGTTAAAGCTGGGGAGGAGGGGAGAGGAAGGGGCAATCACATGCATGTCCTTCTCAAATGCATTAACCCTATAAATGGCATCATATTTCAGTATAAATTAATCCAGTAATCCAAATTATAAGGTCGTAAACATCCACTGAGTAAGTGAAATAAATTTATGCAAGTTCACTGAAAGGTCAATTGCAAAAATATTCTTCACCTAATTTTTTGTTCAAGCTTTTGCAGATTACAGGTGTAACCAAATATCCTGCCAGCTGCCTTCCTCACGTTTCCAATTGTCCCTCAACAGGAACAACATGGATTTTTCACTGAAAGTTCACTCCGTACCTCACTGAGAGACACCTCATTAGCAGCTGAGATTTACAGCCCAGGAAAGATTATTAATTCACAGAAGACTTAAGTGGTAAATCCTCCCTTTTCGTTTTTTTGTGTTTTTTTTTTTTTTGCTTTAAAGGAACAAATGCTTCCATTTACTTATTTCTAAATTTTGCTGCCTACCATTACATTTTAGGTAAGAGTTAACTTGTCAAAAGTCAAATTCCAATAAAAATTCGTGTAGTATTTTGACAACCTCAGGAAACCCAGGAATATTTTATCAGAAGACTCCATTTCAAGGTGCCAGTTAAACCCTAGCCTCCAAACCAGCTACACTTGCCAAAGTCCCTTGAGGCTGGAACGCAACAGGGGGAATTTTCAAGTTTCTCCCCTTTTACAGTATGTTTGATATTTCCACTACACCAAGCAGACCACTGGGATTAAGGATTGAAGAACTATTTTGGTTCTTGCAGAGAGAGCAATCCCTGAACATCCAGGGACAGAGGTGTGGGTGCCAAGGCCACAGCACTGCCCAAGATGTGGAGGTGACTTGGTGTCACCACACGGATCTCTCCCCAGTGCCCGTGGCAGGACCGCTCCGACAGACAGAACATCAACTGCAAAACAGGAATTTGGGTGGGATGGAAGCAATTTAGAAAGGGCAAATGTATTAAAGCAAAAGAAATAGAAAAGAGGAGAACTACCCAAATCGTTCTGGAACGCACAGCTCCTACAATTGGCATGACCTGGCTCCCCCTTGCTTCCCGTCAGTCTTCCAGCGATTTTCTCCAGCACTTCCCACTTACCCTGCTCTGGGTGAGCAGAGGGGGATGTGAGAGTTCTTGTGAGACCCTGGCATTTGGACTTTTGTTTGTCCCTACTGGAAACATGCTGTCTGTTAACACTTTTTCAAAGCACTCAAAGCACATAATGGGGACACACAGGCAAATTTTCTACAGAAAATGAGATTGGGGGGAGGGAGGGTAAAAGAGGGAGAAAATCCTGGTAGCCATTGGAAGGAAGTCTCAAGGAGCTAAAATAGGGAAAACTAAGCCTTAAGAGGCTATATTATTTCCTTTTAAAGGGCAGTCAGGGAAAGAATCCAAACAGCTTTATGGTTTCTGTACAACTAAAGGTCCTCATGTGCAACTCCATCAGGCAGAAATCCGGGAAAAAAGTACCCATTCCACAGGGGACAAAAGCAAAGATGTTCATGTATTGTACCTTTAGCAGGCTACTATAGGTCCCAGTGACACTGCTGAGTAACAACTGGACACAAAGATATAAAAACCCACAAGTACATTTTTTTTAACTTCAGACCAGTGTTAATACAAACAGCTAATTAATATGGCTTCTTCAGTAGCAGCTCTACTGAAAAAATGCTTCATACTATAAATTAGCCATTTCCCACACCAAGAGTTCTAGTCAGTGTTTCTACACAAGCTTGTACAAGGCTGCTGCAACTTCTTTTTCAAAATTACCAACAGTGTACTTTAAACAAATAACAGGCTTATAGAAACATAACATACATCACCATGTCTATTGACAGCGTGTTTCATCCCCGTCATCCTTTAACTCCTAACGGGAATGGAGCTACAAACAAAGCTGTTAAGTGCCCTGGCTGCAGTCAGCCTGGGCTCTGTGCAGGCCTGCTGCATGTGCTGACATTTAATCACCCACGACATCTGCCAGCTCCCTTGGATTTGGGCTGGGTTTCTCTGCTTCCATATTGAAAGTTCGTTCTGCCCTTCACGTCACTGAGCTGAAAAAGCTGCCACACAGTCTCCTTTCCCTGGCTGTTTGCTGTCCACTCCACAGAGAACCTCTGAAGTCTCTACCTTTTATTATGGTTCCTTAAATGTGTGAGCACCCTATTCTAAAGATACTCCGGCAAGTAAGTACGACTACTTTTATTAAACTCACTTCCAAGGTCAGGGCTACAAGTGACCCATTCACTTCACAGGTAACCTCTGAGTGCCAGGTGACACCAGGCACAGTAACTGATGCTCCCCCTGACAGTAAGGTGAAACAGGATGAAAAAGTGACACTAAACAGCTTGGGGGGTTGAAACTTGAAAAAGTACTAAAAACCTGCCTCTTCTTCTACCTCCCATGCACTGCGTTCTTCTCTCAAACTAAGAGGGGGAATTTAGACAGAAATAAGACAGCATCACAAAAATACACACAACTCTTAAGAGGAAACTACCAGGAATACCAAAGAATTATTTAAGTACTAGAAGGATCAGAGCTGAGGAATCACAATTATTTCAACAGCTGCTTTTCTAGAAGGGGGCTGAGTGTTTGCAGCTTTTTGGGATCATGCTTTGGTGCTTTTGTTCCTCAGCAAAGAGGAAGCTATGGAGCAAGGAGATGCTTAGGGACTTTTCCAGGTGTATGAGGCAAAACCCAATGCTAGAGTAAGCAGCCAGTAGAAATAATAAAGCAGCAATAGTAAAATGCATTTGCTTTCCCCAGTTCAGGTACTTGTAAAATCTGTGCATTGTAGTGTTAGATTTTGAGTTAATCTAAAACCCCACATTTATTGTCCAAATGAAGAGACACGGAGAGTTGCAATCACTGGAATGGGATTTTTCCAGCCATCAGGGTAACCTGGCAGCAGCAGGCAGCTATGCTGGAGATCAAGGAGGGAAGGTTGTGAGTTTCAGTGATCCTCATCCATGAAAAACCAGGAAAAACTCCAGGCTCACTCCAGAGCAGAGCAATGTCAGTGTCTGGAGCAGCACGGGAGGGAAGCACCACCCGCAGTTGGTCACTTGCCCCCTGGCCTCAGGCCCTTCCCAGGCTGGAGGCAATCCCAGAGTCAGGCTGGGGCTTGCAATGATGCAATGGCTTCTCCCACCTGGAAAGGTGATGCAACTCTTGCAGAAAATTGTTCACTTCTCCAGAGATGTTTGTTGCTAGACACTTCCACATGGACAAATTAGCTGCAGCTCATTACCCTGCTATCTCCTCTGCGGAGCTAATTGCTATATCCTGAACCTGGAGTGCCATGGGAGCCTTCTGTAAAATATACCCACACTGCTCTTTTCTGTACCCCACGAGACCAGTTTGCCAAGTAAGGCTGCACTTGCTGGGAATAACACTGTATTCATTTATAACATATTCCAAAGTGGATTATTTTGGTTTTCCTATCAACAGCAAAAGCTGCTACATAATGCAGCAGAAGTCTCCTACACTCACGTCCTTAAGGGAGAGGTGAAAAGAGAAATATTTAAAAAGCCGTTTCTGATGCAAATCAAAATATTGAAAACTATATTTAGGTCAAAGAGGTTTCTGACTGTAACATTTGTAATTATGCAGCTACTTAAAATGCTATTCTGAAGTAGCCAAGGTCATTTCCAGGAGCTGGGCTATCTTTCTGTGTGGCATCACCCCCATAAATGAAATAATCTAGTGATCCATATAGAAGGAAAATTCCTCCATGAGACACCTCCTCCCCTTCCTTCTGTGAACATTTCTTAAAAGTGAGAAATTCAAGCCAGTGCTTAGCAAACACACCCAACCTGTGTTAAAAAAGTCTGCACCCGAGTTCATTTTGGTTTGCACCAACTGGAATCCTGGAAAGTGTTCTAGGATCCATGTTCCAGCATTCCTGCACCCCGTCATTCTCTGCTGTCTGATCAAAAAGGGTCCCAGCACCCTGCAAGCACCTTGGTGCGAATCATCATCAATAGGTATAAGGATCCTGTTTCCTATTAACAGGTTGCTCCAAGGCACTGTGAGTTAACACCTCGCCCAGCTCCACAGCTAAGGAAAACAAAATGGGAAGGAGAGTCGTACACGAGCAAACCTGTGGTCAAGTGTGCCACCAAGAGGCAACGCAGCAAACCCCAGCCAGGAGGGAGAACAAAGAGCAGCAGCAAAATATCCGGGAAACCCTGGGGCGATGTGTAGGGTCCGGGCTGCTTCCACTGCTCCCTCTTCTCTGATGCCTGGATTGTACCTCTGAGCAGTTTGGTGCGGTTTGGGCCAGAAGGATTTACCGCTGTGGGATTTTAAATTCCAGGGTCTGATGCCAGTGGGACTGGGCAGATTTTGCTGGATCTGACTGGCACGAGACAGGAGCAGAATGAGCTCTTGGTTTCTCTCAAGTGACACACTGACAGTGTCAAAAAGCAGAGTTGCCAGTACACGTTCATTTTTCTGCCATTTGTGCTTTAGAAATGGCAAATACTGACTTTTTTTTCTCCTAAAGTTGCACCACCACCGGAGACTTCTGGGATTTTGCAGAAGAAAACTCTTTTCTTTTGACTCTTACCTATTTAAAAGGAAGATTTCCCAAGCACTCTAGTGTTTCAGGAGGGCAGCTGAAGGGCAGGAGTCTGGTAACAATCTGTTCTCGCTCTCTTCCATCTCAAAAATAACTAAATGTGTCTCATTTCCTAAAGGCACCCGCATAAGTCTCAGGATTTCCCAAGGGGTCCCTGTGCCCTCTGGTGCCATCCCCAGCACAGCTTCAACCCTTACTCTCACTCCTACAGCTATAAAAACATGGAAATGTTTGTACATACTCTGCTTTGTCTAAAGATGATTTCTTACAGTTTTTATGAGTATTTAGCTGTTACTGTGACCCAACAATCATCTCACAGCTTAAGTCTTTTTCTTGCTTCACACTCAATATTTTATTCATCAGGCCAACCCAGGGCATGGGGACCTGAAACAACTTCTATCCACAGAAGTAGAATATTTTGGAGGCACTTCTTGATTACAGTGGTACTATAACTTTGTCTTAGTTCTGCCTTCACCCCCCCCTTTGCAGTAATTCAGGAGAGCTGGGATGACCCTTCTAAAACTTCCCTTCCCCAAGGGACTCATCTTGAAGAGGAAAAGGCTGGAGGGCACAGAATTAATTCTAGTTATGTTTTTGTTTTGAGGGTGTCCTTGCAACCAATAGCATGGAGCATTCCAAAGGGGCTGCTGAGAGCAGGGATATGTTACATTTTTTATCAAGTAAACTTGTACCTGGTCTTCACTTGTCAGGCCAAGGTGCATGACGAAGTAGAAGTGCAGCAGGAAGTCGGAGTTGGGCAGCACGTCCTGGCGCCGGGTCATCATGGCACAGAGCAGCCGGAATGCCTGCAGCTTGCCCTCCTTGTACTGGCTGGGCAGCGTGGCTGCCTGCAGGACACACACGGGTCAGCACTGCTCCCCTGGCACCCAGCTGCACCTCCCACCACTCTGCTCCCTGGCCTTATTTAGAGATCCAGCTCCAAAGAGCCCCTGGAGGGGATCTGTCATCTTAGCCAGCAGGAATTGTAAAAGCTAAAAATAATGCAACTAAACACACACCAGTTCAGTTCTGACATTGCAGAAAATACTTGTGTGTGAGGATTTCAGAACTGACTTACCTTGAAGAGCCATGATGCAAATATCCTGAGAGGAGGGATTAGGATGGGAGGAGAGGGAGTCGACTGATTGTCCACACTTATAGCGAGGTTGTCCCGTATCTGATGGTTTTAAAAGAAGAGCATTAATATAACTGATACCTTACTTTTTTAATGCTCCTTAGTTCATATGATTATGCTTTATATTTATTTATATACAGGCACTACAGCCTGTGCTATACAGAGTTCCTACTTCAGCCAGAGCAACCAGGAAAGCTTGTCCTATGCTCCTGCTCCTCAGCCAAAGCAAATGTTACCAGTTTGGATCACACCGTGGGCCTTTACACAAATATGTACCACTATCTGTGGTATCCTGTTCTATATGCTCAGGTTTTTGCTACTGTTTTCCCCACTTAAATTGTCTTGCCATTAGACAGGATTCTCTGTTGGTGATCATTCTTTACTAAGGATATTTACTGGAAACCAAATAGGATCAGTTTCTTTTATGACAGAGCCTTCCCGTGCAACGCTTATGCTCCAGATACTAACAATGAATGATATTTAATAATATTTACTGATTATTTTTACAGCAAAAGACATTAGCATTACCTGTAATCATCACATACCTTTGCAAGTTTATACCACAGCTCGTACAGGTACCCAAAAACTTTTGCATGGATTTTAGGGGACTGTATATTGTTCACATCTCCAAGGATTCCCAAGATCCTCCTCCATAACACAGCAGCAGAATCAGGATGCCAACCAATAAGGCTTCCACCAGCAATTATACTGCAGTCATCAGCAAGGAATTCACTGCTGTCTGTGAATGCAAAATGTTCCATTTCCAAGAATTAGAAATGCAGTGGAAGTATGAATCTGGTAAATAAAACAGGAATGTTATTCCTTCTAACCACCCTCCATCTCAAAAGAATTCTCTCCCCACAAATCATCCCTTTTACTGCTCAAACTGCACATGATTCAAAGAACGTGGCTGCAAATGGAGGCAAAGGGGCTCCCCACCACAGTGCCACAGTGCAGGGCAGCTCCAGATCAGACTGTCCACACTCCAGTAGGAAGCAAACACAGTTCCATGGAACAATCATCTGCTCTGGGAGATGTACTCAATCAATAACTGGCTTTTATTTCTATTTCTAGAAGTCCTTTCTTTTTTAAGACTATATAGTATAGGAAGACCTGGAGATGCAACTGAACAAAGAAATAAAACCATATGGGATGAGGAACGTGCTCAGGCAACAGCACTCACAGAGCAGCTCCTGAAGCTGCAGTGTGAGAACTGAGACAGAGGGCAGGGTTGGAGAAGGCTATCAGGATAAGGGAATTAATATCTTTAAACAGTGGAAAACCAATCCCATTTGAAGTGCACGTTTTACTGCCAAGAGCTGGTAGCTGTTCCATCACAGCAGAGCCTGTCCACAGACAGGAGCACACCCGTGCTCCAGGTGTACCTGCAGCAGCCAAGGCGTGGAGGGAAGTTGCAGGAAGCATCTACACAGGCAGAAAGAAATAACTTGTGTTGTCCCAAGACCCAAATAAGTTTAGCAAAATAAAAGCAATTTTAGATGGTTTTGTTTATTTAAAAAAAACAACTTGGGGAATTTTTTTCTTTTTTTTAATTGAAGCATTATGAAGTCAAAGTGCTAAAATAGATTAAGTACATCAGAATGATCTTTTACAGATCTGTCCTCAGGTAAATGCCATCTCTGGTGCTCAGTGGTGATGTCACAGTATTGTTCTGTCTTTCTGGAGGTTTCCACAGCAAAGCAAAGTTGCATGACTTGAGTGAGAAGACACAGTGAAGGGCACACTGGCTCCACTGGGTGACAAAACATCTGCTACCCCACTCCGTCCCTGGAGGTGTTTAAGGGTA
>WEKX01007513.1:0-41824 GCA_013390025.1 Pitta sordida
CAAGCATTGCCTCTTAGGTATAACTTCTTTTGATTATATAAAGAAACACACCAAAATCCACTTACTGCCTTCACCATGAGATCTGGGTTCTCTGCACCTGTGAAAAAATCAACATCCAACATAACAAAATAAAAAATTATGTGCTTCCTGCCAAGGCCAAAACACTTGATGATGTCAGAATTTCAGTTTAAGAAAGGAAATGTGAATTTTGGTTCTTTGCTCTGAGGACTAAGGTCTGCAAATTGCACATTTTATGCATACTCAAAAACACATAACTTAGTAGTTTAAGAAACCTGGAGAAATTTGGGAAATTTTTTCCCAAAGAGTTTGTGAGAAATCTAGTCTGTATGGCAAAGCCATCCAAATTCTGCTTTTTGTACTTCATGTATGGAAGTGGAATTAGATAGGTGGCTGTGAAAATAAGCAGAGGAAGCCTATCATATGGAATTCCTTCCCATCTTGATGTCACAGGGAGCTTGGATGTCTCCTATGTGTTTTCCTATGTGAATCTCTTTAAGTCTTCCAGTGGAACTAATGGGAAGAATTTGACTCCCTGTCTTCCAGACCATATTCTGAAGATAGTAACACTGATCCCTTATGAGATAATTTAGAAATTGGAGCCTTTCCTCAAGAGGTGGAAAACCTTGATTCCAGGCTCTACTAGTTTAGGTGGCATTAGCTACTTTTAGACCCTTTGAGGATTTAAGGAGGCACTTTATATCAAGAAGGTTGGACAACAGATAGGTTTCTCCTCTTTCTAATGTTAAAAAATAGGGAACCAGCAGGTTAAGTAGCAAGACATTTAGTGAGCATTGAAACCTACCCAACTGAGCAGCCCCTAAATGTGATCAAGTTTGCTGACCAGCTGGGACTTCAGAAATATCCCCAGAATCACGTGGATCTTTATGAACTGAAGGTAACAGACATCTACAAAATCAAAAGGTCATACATTTTTAAAAGACTTTTCCACTTCTAGAATTCTTAAGGGTTTATTTTTCATGGGTTTGTGTGTGTGTGTGTGTGTGTGTCTGTTGGGGTTTTTTAAATGAAAAGCATCACTTAAAAAATTGTTCAGGAAAAAAAGAGCCTCTATCGTGTGCATGTAAGGGCTGCTCGACCAAAATTTAAAGGAGTATGAGGAAAACATAACTCATATGAATACATGCTCAGACAGGAAAAAAGGTGAAAATTAGAACAAAACTGAAGCCAGAGTTGCTCATTAAAGTATGGTGGAACTGCTGTAATGTCTGCAAAAGTGCCTCAAGGGTTATTTAGTCAGAGCTTCTCCACTCGTAGGCATTTGGCTGACACATATGTGGCCTGATGAAAGGCAGCTGGGTCTGCACGATGCTTGCAGATCAGGGTCTTTAGTTCAAAAAGAATCATAAGAAAGAAAATAGCTGCATAAACTATTGAATAGTGTACAGAAGGTCAAGCCTGTCAAAGAGTTCAGGCAGGTAATCATCAAATTTAGAGATAAAAGAGACCACTATGTTTCTTAGTCCGCTCACCAGCCTATTAAAGAGTGTTCAGTGCAGTGTAACAGAAGCACATCTGAGAGTGGGCGTTGTTAGACCTCCAGAGCTCTGGAACAGGCTGCCCAGACTAATTGATCAGGAATTTAAAATTAGACTTGTTATAGAAGGGACTTACATTCTACAGTGAATAACTACCTTAGAGATCGACAAGATAAACAATAAGGGCTCTTTGTCATCCAAAACATAAGGATTTTCTCCCGTTAGTATTTTGCCATGATCAAAACCATTACAATTAAAAAATGAAAGCAGGGGATATATCATCACTAGCATGTAAAGCTGCCTGTTACATGTTGGTTCGGGGGCAATTTTTGGTCCAACATGTCTTTTCTGGCTCAATATTGTCATATTCCTGCATTACCTTTTTGGACAATACCATTAAATGGTAATCCTTCCAAGGAGAGAGCAGTATCACCTATAGATGCATAGCTGTATTTTGGCTCTCTGCCTCAGCAAGAATTTAGGAAGTTTTCCGGGAAAACAAAGATGAAGTGCAAGTTTATAAAGGGAAAGTTTGGATTGGCGCATTGAGGGGTGCATATCTTCTTTACAGCTTTTTCAGTAAGTGTGTGGTCTCCTCTTTGACCTCCCTGGAAACACAGCACTTGTCCTGCCTGCAGATTGTAGTGAAAGGACACTCTCAGTCTCTCACTGCCTGCAGAACATTGTGCACAGCTCTCTTCCACAATAATTACCACTACTCAAGCACAAAAAACTTCCCTAGTCTTACAGCTTGCATTGCAAGAACACCTAATGGCTAAACAAAAGATCAAAGTTTTGCGGTTTGCCGTGCTTTATAAGCACACAAGGCACAGCAGTCCATGTCTTGGAAACACTTCAGAATAAATAGACAAAACTGATTGAAATTACTGGAAGATGCAAGATGGGACTGGTTTTTAATAAGCTGTGCCAGTCACAGTGCATATGGAAGATTCAAATGCACATGAAGGATGAGGTGGCTGCCAAATGAGAGTCCAGTGCATGAGGATCAGATCAGGCAGGTCTGAAGAGTTCTTCCCCAGATTACACTGTGAGTGTCTCTCAGAGTAAGCCAGAAAGGAATTACACCCACAACAAGGTGGGTGCAGAGATACAGATGTAGGTGATCTAAGAAGAGCCTTTTAGCACTAAATTGCCTTGATCTCTTTTCTCAGCTCAAGAAAGAAAGTGATCTTCTGAACCATGCCTCTTAGATGTCTTAGGCTGTTTGCTTTATTTGAAATCATGCACTGGGAAAAAAGGTCCTCCCAAAATTAAGGGAGCTTGGCTAGAATATAAGAAATAAGAGTCACTGGAAAACAAGTCCCATACAATTTTAATCATGCAAATATCCAACCCTCATGGGGATAAAGACCAGGATCAGGAGGAAACTGCCCCAGTAAGTGTAAGAGGCTGAACAAGGTCATTAGTTTTATGCTGCACAGAAATCCAAAGTGAACAGTAACCTTAATAATGGAATCAAATACAACCTCTTTATTGAGGCAACAATCCTCCCCCCCCCTCTCCGATTTCCTCGCAAGAGTGAGGAAATGGATAGACATGTAGGGTTCTCACTACTATAACTTTCTCTACCCCCGTGTCATACTCCAGAGATCTGCAGCCATATGTTTTCTTTGGACTGTACTTACTCAGGCAGTCTATGTTTCTTCCCAAGAGAAGCATAAAATATCACTTCAGAGTTCTCCTTCACTGAATCTTTTATCTCCAGCTGCCTGTGTGTTCAGTCTCTAGTTCCACTGCTACTATACTGCACCTTTGTCTATGAGCTTGGAAGGGAAGTGTTAAGTCTGCACATATGATGAGACAATTATGGATTAGCTATTACGGAGCAAACCAAAATATCATTGCCAAAAAGATCTCAGTGAGATTGCCTTACCATCAGGCAGCTTCTAGACATATAGCTCAGGGATTATGCCGCTTTCACTTATGCACGAGTAAGGATCACTCAAGGCTCCGTGTGTAGTCAATGAAGAGAAATGAGACTCCAGCTCAAACTGGAGACAGAGTAAGTTGCCTCTGGAAGATGACTGCAAGGAGACCCTATAGTGTTTATGCTGCACAATACCACATTATCTTTCTGTTTCCCCAAGAAAGTCCTGGATTTCTCTTAACAACTGCAATCTTCATTCCTTCCAAGAGATGCTCATTTGTGATTAACAGGTGGAAATATGCATTTTCTTCCTTAACAGCATAGTCACTCATGATATACTGTTTTATATACAAGGTATGTTAGAACCCATCACCAGTGGCCAGGATAGCCATAAAGTATATCGGTGATCATGAGGTGAACCTATTGATTTTTTGGTACTTTGGCTGTAGGATGAATTAGTTTTGCTCCCTGGCAGGAGGGCTCTAATGTAATTCAATTTTGGTTGGTTTCTAGTGCTCCATAGTTTTGTCTCCTCATTAATTAAAAGTTAATTTTAGAAAATTAGTGCCAGCCACCCTGTAAGATATTTGTGTAAATTTTATTTGCTGGGGCAGGTGAAAAAGCCTTGCAGTGGCCAATGTTTAATAACACTTCCCTGCTGGGGTAACAGGACCATGAAAAGGTTCTTTGCCTTCACCAAGCCTACCAGGAAAAGTTTTGCAAGGCTAGTGTAAACGTTTTTGTTAACATTAAGCTCAGAGAAAGCAATTTCTGTAAAGCCTACAGTTTGGTGTTCGAATACAGGAAAATGGACTTTTTTAGGAGATTTGCATGTAATAATTTGCAGAGAACTTCATACTTTATATTGGGTGTTTTGGATCAGATAGAGCATTAATGTCAGATTGAGAGAGGCCACTTCACGGGCAGCTCATCAGAATGCCTACTGATTACATTATACTTTTACAAGTTGGGTTTGAGTAAAGCTGCAGAAGCTTTTGTAATGTTGATCCACAATTAGGAGCTTGTATTTTCCTTAAAAATTTAGATGATCTGAATTACTTGCATAAATATTTCACAAGGCATGATATAAATATTCTGTGGTGATTAGAATTGTTTATACTGTCTCTATGAGAAGTATAAAAGAAATTTTTGAAAGAGATACAAGAAATCTCCCACATATTTGGAAATTACATTACCTGTTTGTGCTTTTAAATAACAGCACGATTTCAGCCTTGGAGACGAATGTTGTAGAAAATCATGTAGCTAACTTACACAATCTGTTTCTACTGTTGTGCCTACAAATGAGCAAGCTGAGTATCCGGCTCAGGCAATTGCCCATGTAATTTTCTGAAAATCTGCCATATTATTTTCTTCTGTTGGCAAAAAATTGTAAGTGTGCCTGTGCTGCTCCAGAGCACCCCAAGCCCTGGAGGAACTGAATTTCAGAAGGGAACAATTTCCTCCCTGCTCCTCTCCATCTTGCTCAATGGATAATTGTTTTCTGCTGTTTTGAGTCAGGTTAGTAACCTCAGGAGCTGGGAGAAAGATCTGAGGTCTGTGTGGTTTCTTGCCCCTTCTGCTTCATGTGGCGAATAGTTGCATAAGGCCCGAATGCTTGGTCCTTGGCCTATGCTGGGACAGAGGCAGATAACAGGCATTCAGCTGTCATGCTTTTATATATATCCCAGCATCACATCATTCCTCACAGAGCCACTGCCGTTGTAGGCATTTTCAACCCAAAGATGGGCCTGCCTGCCCAAGGTCTGCCCTGTACAAACAAGTACTGCTAACAGTGACTTTGTGACTTCCTTGAAAGAAAAAGCACTATCCTGGTAAATGGATAAAGGTACACAGCATAGAGGATGGAAAAAACAGTGTGGAAGAGTAGCACAAATCACCCACAAAGCAGGTGAAGTCCATGTAACGTGTTCTTCATACTCCACTTCAGCCCAGGTGAATTTATTCATTCCTCCTTAACCTTGCCTGGCCCTTTTCCCCCAATATGCTAGTTTTCATACTGGGCATGTGATTATTTCTCATTTTCAAAGCACAGTTACTCATTTCTTAATTTTGGTGACATGGCAGCTGCCCAGGTTTTTCTTGTTAAGATGATATTCATTTGTCCCCTTTGTTTCATTCATTTTTCCCTCTGGCGTTATAGCTATAAATCAAACCCACAAAATTAAATTAAATAAAATAAACATAAGTGCTGGTGGAAATTCAGGAAATATAAATAACTAAGAGTAGTTTCATAAGACTGCTTTTTTAATCAATTCTAAACACAAGACATATATTCCCTGTTGAACTGAGAATGTTGTAACCACCTATTGTTAAAGAGTAGCAATAAATCTGCTCAACAATTCCTTACTCCTATGATTCACTGACACATTTTGCCAGACAGCTAGTTCAGCTTGCTTTTTTTCTAGAGGTGTATTATGCTGTCCCCTGGAAAGGCTTGATATGCTGCCATGAGAAAGGCATGAATGCTGTTTGTCCCTTAGGAAAATTCCTTCCTTCTCCATCTCTGAGGGTGTGAGGCTCCTGGATGCTAAACCAGTCTTGTAGCATGTAATAATCAGGGCTCATCTTCATGTACATTCCCTTTCACCTTGAAAAGAAAAATGGCAGATATTCTCCCACTCCCCTTCTCAGTCCAGCAGGATCTCTGATGCCCTGAAATGTTGGTGAAGCAAATCACTGCCTTTTATATTCTGCAGGGAACCAAACATTGCTGTGCAGGCAGGGCACTGCCCTTTCCACCTCATCGCATGTTTCAGCAATCCAGGGATGTCCTGGTGCCCACCCTGCTTGCCACTTTGCAAATACAGCTCTCACACAAGATCTCAGCCCTGCAGGTCTGCTTCATGTTTGTGGGGGTCTAGGTACTCAGATATGGTATGAAATGAAACTGCCTGAGTTTTAGTCTAATTTATTAATTTATTTCCCTTATAAGACAGAGGTACCTAAGCAGTGTTTAGTCAGGTCATGGTTTTCTCCAGCACAAGACTCACTACAGTTTAATATTGATCAATAAGATTTTGTTTCAACGCCAACAGAAATCACTCAAAACCCTTGAGTAAAGTGAGGGGAAGGCATGAAGTTTACACTCTCTTTCCTTTGACAGGATAATACACCCAGCTAGCAACTACAGAATACACTCTGCAATCATTTACACAGACTTCCTGTGAACACACAGTGCATAGACACATTTTAAAGGCCAGACCTGTAGTGTGAGGTATTTTGTTTGTAAAGGTGCTTACCAACATTGATGCGCCAGTATCAAGGTTAGAAACTTCCATATTTTAAGGGACTACAAAC
Source organism: Pitta sordida (assembly GCA_013390025.1). NCBI lineage: Eukaryota > Metazoa > Chordata > Aves > Passeriformes > Pittidae > Pitta > Pitta sordida. Next base: position 6,724 of record WEKX01007513.1, read on the forward strand.
ACTAAGCATTGCCAGTGGTATGACAATGCAGAAGTTCTTATGAGAGAACTACTGCAGTTGTGGTACTAAGGGAATTGCAATGACAGTACTTCTGTCCAATCCCATCGTTCCTTTGTGTTGGGAATTCTGCTAATTTAAAATATTTTGAGTGTTACAAACAGCCCTTCAGACTTTTTCAGTGGCTAGAGATATACTATGCAGGAAATCACAGAATTTTGAATCAAAATATTATATTTCTCTGTGCCTCAGTTTCCTTGTCTATTAGAAGTGTAATTTCTGCCAACCAGAAAATTTAATTCACAGAGTCATGGAATGATTTGGGTTGGAAGGTACCTTAAAGATCATGTAGTTTCAACCCACCACAGGGACACCTTCCACTAGACCTGGTTGCTCAAAGCCCTATCAAACCTGGCCTTGAGCACGTCCAGGGATGGGGCAGACGCAGCTTCTCTGAGCAACTCCGTGCCAATGCCTCACCACCCTCACAGTAAAGGACTTCTTCCTAATATCTAATCTGAATCTCTTCTAGTTTAAGAGTGTTCCCTCTTGTCCTATCACTATCTGCCTATGTAAAAAGTCATTGTCCCCCTTTTCTACAAGTCTCTTTTAAAGCTGCTTGAAGGTCTCCCCAGAGCCTTCTCCCTGCTTAACAACCCCAACTCTCTCAGCCTGCACAGGAGAAGAGTTCCAGCACTCTGACTATTGTATCAGCCAATCTGATAACAGATCCCAACAGATCTGATAACAGTATTTCAAAGTTTGCATACCCAATGCTTGTAAAGCCCTTAAAGGTTATTGGATAAAGCTTGATAGAAGTTGTTACTAGGGGAAAAAAGCTGATATTACTGATTTATTGATTGCAGATAATACCATTCTGTGTCTTTTGAACACTGTTAAATACCGTTGCTTTGTCGTTTCAGTTCTGTGAAAAGTCAGCCTTTGTGTATCTACTCTTTTTCACCTCTTTTGGGACAAATTATAAACATATGAGTATAATTCACTGAATATAGTCCATGAAACAATTTACTGACCTTCTTTAAAAGTATCTCCTTGAATGTTCTGTATTTCTGGCAGCTTTTCTATTCACACTAGCATGAATACACCCGTTTCAAATCAGCTCTTGATCTCTGAAGGCCAAATCCTGTGAGAGACAGAGTAGTTCTAGTAATTCTGAAATATTACAGCCAAATGTGCAGCATAAAATGAAGGCATGTTTATTGTTTGTATTACTTTCCCCTAACTATTTAGGGTCTGCTTTGGTTGTTTCTTCGGTAAATTTAAAGCAGATACCTGAATATTGCAGAGTTCCTTGGTACTAACCTATTTACAAAGTCTGTGTTTCCTAAATACTTTCATAAATCCACCAGAGACTGTAAGATATATTCCCCTGATTATTTCTTTTTAGTTTAATCTGAAATACTGGCACATAGATAAAATATAAAGTTCTGTTTTCCTCTGAATATGTGCAAGTAACATACCATTCATACAGAGATATTGTGTCTACTATTTCTGCCTTAATTCCAAAGAACATAATTTTGACTGTTCACTGCAAGCAGATATATAAGATTGTTACGAACTTATGCCAAGGGGCCCATACTTGGAATCCGTTTTGTTTTTCTTTGAGTTAGCTTCCAAACTGCAAGGCTGGGCATAATGAATGTGTTATCTAGTCCTTCTGTTTCGTATTTTTGAAGGAGAAACAGCACATACCGCAAAGCAGCTAGTCCTACTTGCTCAGGTTCCATAGCAACCCAGTATTGCTGTGAATTCATTTTGTACTGATCAATTAGAAATTTTGCTCTGGCAGCTTGAATGAAAGTTTACAGGCCAAATCCTGCTTGTTTTACTTGGACCTGCAGTTGCAGTAAATTCAATGAGATATTTGTCTGAGAAGACACAAACTGAGAGCTTTCGTCTCTCTCTCAGTTTAATTTTTGTGAAAAGGTCAGATTTAATTCTTGGGTTTCTGTCCAAGCAGAAAAAAAAGGAGGCAATTCTTTTAAAGGATCCACAACTTAACACACGCTTGCCTTACAGAGTTGTTGACTTTTTGAAAAGGAAGGTATCGCTTTGCTTCCCATCCATTTTCATTGGATCTTGTCAGCAGAGCTGACCAGGGCACACCTTCCATCTGGCAGCTGGCAAAATCTCCTGTTGCATTCACCCCATCATTTGTGCCCAAAAGCACAGTGGTAGGTGCTGTTGCTCTTCAGAGCAGCACAGCCCTCAGTAATGTGGTTAGTATGCACGATTCCTAGGGAAACTTACAAAGGTCAGCTCATGCACTGCTGGAAGTGCATGTAACAACCGTGAAAGCCCACGGAATCTTGTCACTCTGCAGTGGTGAAACTGATTAAAATACAAAGTTGTAATTAAAGAGGTTTTGGGTTTGTTTGTTTGTTTGTTTGTTTATCTTTTCTATTTTTTCCTTGCCAGAAGTGTAATAGTGGGAGATGGGGAAAGCTCAAACCACCCACCCCCACCCCCCCTGCCAAATCCCAACAACCTGAAACCATGTGGAAATGACAGAAACTTTCTGATGTGGACTGACAAAAGCTGACATTTTGCTTTTAGGGTTACAATTCCAAATTCAGCTCATTCTGCTCCTGCTCTTTATGTCTGGACTACAGAATTTCTGTATAGTTATGCCAAGTGTGCTGCCTGAACAAAAGACAGGGAGAGCTTTGGGGCTCTACTCTAATTTACCACACCTTTTTTTTTTTGTTGCTTTTGCATAGTCACACCATTAACCTCCTTTTCATGTGTTTTTACTGGTCTTTGTGTAAATAAGTCAGAGGCTTAAAACAATTCTTTAAATCAAGCTTGTCTTTCTCAATGACTGGAAAAATGGGTCCTCTTACAAAGTACACTGAAAAACTGTGTAAGTCTATATATGTAGAAAGACATTGATTTAACACGTTCTTTCCATTTCACTCATTATCACACTAGAATTCAGCCTCTGAGTACACAGGATTAGAAATACATGTAACTGTGTTTTGTAGTGAAAGCGTGGCAAATCAAAGTCCTGAATTAAACTTTGTTATGTCAGGGCTCATCAAATCTCTATTGCAACAAAGAGGATGATGCAGAATAGACTTTGCTCTTTCAAGAGCAGATCAGAGTTAGAGGTGAATCTCAGTTTGCTTGTCAGGGACTGTAACAGGGAAAGCAGTGCTTATTCACTTGCACATGCTCCTCTTTTCCCCCACATGTCTCTAGCTCTTACCAGTAGTTAGCACAATGGGAAGGGAAGGTTACAGCTTTGGCACCATAAAAAGGGTCAGGGAGTGTGAAGTGGGCTGCAGATTCCTTAAAAGCTGCATTCCTAAAGCAGGAACTTCTTTTGTCTGGAGAGTTGTCAGAAAGAAGGAGAACCAGACAACTCCACTGCTGATCGTAACAAAACACACAGGGCTCATGATTTCGGCTCTCAGTCTGCATGCTGCACAGTCTGCTGTTCACACAAGTCAGTGTAGGCTCTCCACCAAGTCTGGTTTTTCTCCTTTGGGTGACAAGTGTGACAGGTACAAGCACACATATACATAGTCCTATGTTCTCCCTGGTTCCCAGGCTGTGCCTCTGATGCCACAATTTCTGCTCTGATTATAATTAACAATTTATAAGACCGGCATATGCCAAGGAGGTGACATCTTGCAATGAGAAAAACTGATGACGAAAGTGGAAGGAAACATAGCAGAACCAGCTTTGGGGGATTTAAATGTTAAACCCACCTTATTGTTTCGAGTTTGTGTCCTTCTCCAAAGTGTTCATGTTGTGTTTAGTAAGAAAAATTGTACAGCAATGTAGCATGCTATGTTATGTTCAAAATGTGTTTTTTTAGAAACAGGTAATTTTTTTTAGTTTGCTGCTTCTCTTGTGCTGACTTTTGATGGATTTTGCATGATAACATTTCAGTATTTGAGAATATGTGGGAGATAAATCATTATGACTTTCAGATCAAATGTAGCAAGGGGAAAAGCTCATGTTTAAATGCATTGTCCTGTATTATGTCTGTGTTCATATTCCTCCTGTTTTTATTGATGTACTGCACATATCTGACCTCCACATTTGCCTGATAGTTTTTCCATCAGTTTGGGATGAAAAAAACTTCCCAGTTTTGTCTAAAAATCTGATTGGAATAAGACCTTGATAACTATTAATTGCTTGCAGCATGCTTTTTAAATTGGATCTACTTAATCTACGTGCACCTGATTCCATTTCCTTGAGGTCTGTGCTGTTCCTCACTCAGGCATAGCTCTATGCAAAAAATAATCTTAGAACCTGATTTGCTGCGTTTCTCATCATTTAATCAATGAAATGATGCTGCTCTGAGCTGTGCTTCTGCCCTGCATCAGTGTGGTGGTTCGCTGATGTGCCTCTGCACCACACAGCAATGCCCAGATCTCTCCTGCACCTCCTGCCTCCGCGATGGAGGTCTTGGGCTGTTCGCTTTATAAACTCGAAGAGGGAATGGTTAAACCAATCCCCCAAAGGACTTTACTTTTCACACGGAATCTGAAATAATTTACCTCACAATGCGTCGGACAAAGATTTCGCTTCAGCTGCCCGGCGTCGACACTTGGCCTCGCTGACAGTGAGCGCCCGTGTCAAGGCGCATCACGGGCTCTCTCTAACGCCAAAATTTAAAAAAAAAATAAATCAAAACACCAAACCAAGCCAACGCAACCCCTAATGCCTATGAGTTCTAAAGGATGGCTATGAGTTTAAAGGGGCGGACAGGACATTTAGGGGGCAGGGAGTGCCCGAGGGGCAGCAGGTACCGGGGTCAGGTACGGGCAGTCGGCCGCTCCCCAGGCAGGACGGCGGGGTGGGGGGGCGGCCTTCCCCCGCGCCCCGACTCGACTTTTATTGCCTCTCTGTCCGTGTTTTGCCGTGTTTTTTGTTCATTTTATTCTTTCTGTGTTTCTCCCCCGCCCTTCTCTGTGTGTGTGTCCGTGTGTGTCTGTGGTCCGCAGGTGCCCCCCTGCCCTGTTCGTCCGCCTCCTCCACCCCCCGCTCGCAATCCCCCTCCCCTCTCCCCTCGCCGCCGGCCAATGACGGTCCGGGGCGGTCGCTGGGCGACGACGCGGCCCGGGCGGCCGCGGGCTCGGACTCTGAGGAAGAGTTTGTCCCCCAGTCATTCTTAGTCCAAAGTGGCTCTGGAAACCTCTGTGTCGCCGCCAACGGTGAGTGACCATCTCTCTCTCGCTCTCGCTCTGCGCCTGCTTTTTCACGCCTGTGTTTGACAGCCGTGCGCGGGGCTGTGGGTGGGTCGGGGAAGCGGATGTGTGCTCTCTGGGCTGGTTCGGGACGTTTTGGTTAAAAACAAACAAGCTGGAGAGGGAGCCGGGGGTTAAAAATCGCGTCGTAAAGGTTGAAAAGCGGAGCGCTGGCGGCTGCGGGTGCGGAGGGACCATGTGGTACCCAGGCAGCGCTCGGAAACTTCGCGGAAGTTGGAGGTTGGAGCCCGCTCCCTTTCGGTGCGGTGGAATTTTGGGGTTCTTTGGCTTCTTTATTTTACTGGCTGCTGGCTGAAAGCTCTCCCAAGAGCCCCTTTCTCGGCGAGGGCGGCAGGGTGCAGCCTGGGGACTGGCGGGGATGGGGGAACCTGTCGAGACCCTGTCACCTGAAAGGGCTGCGGGGATGGGAAAGGGAATGACACAAACGCGGAGTTCCCTGGGGAGTTGTGACAGTGGTATCAGCACCGTGTGCTGCGGGTGGCCTCCTGAGAGGCCGCAGCAGAGTGTCTGTGTCCATCATCTCTCAGAGGCGCTGAGAGATGCCCTTGGGGTAAGTATTTGAGGCGGCAGCAGCACAACCCCGTCCTGCTGGGATGCTCTGAGACTCCCTGATGGGGTGCTGAGGGTGCTCAGCACTGCTGGACGGTCCATGCTACTTAAACACATTACAAGGAGAGGAATGAGATTCGCAGCTCTCTGCTGCAAAGACAATGAGTCATAAACAGAGAGGTAAGGCTCATTGGCAAAGAAATGTGAAATTTCATCAAGGGTAGTGTAACCTGACGAAGTGCAGATTACAGCAGTGGAATAGCAGTGGCCACTCAGGCTGCTGCCATCCGGCTGGAGTGATAATTGCTCACAGGTCTGATTTATGATGAAGGCGAAGGCATTCAAAGATATCATGAAAGAGAGAAAGAAAGGTGAGAGAGAGGTTTACTGCAGCTGGCAACAGCTTAACTGCATTTATGTTAAGCTTCTAAGAAGGTTTCCTAATATGCTGTTATCTCCAAGTAAGGAAAGAAAGTATGACATTTAATTTTCTCTCTCTCTCTNAAACTTTCCCATCAGAGTTTTTCAGAGGAGAAGGTTATCTCCTCTGAATTGTCATCCTAAGGAGAGGAGGGGGACATACAGTGTTGTATTCATTCAGGAAACTGATTAAAATTCATATCCTCAGTTCAACTTGCCCCCTCCCCTCCCACCCTGTAACAGACGCACACATCTATCTTCTTGCAGTCGCAGTACCTGGAAATCTGAACTCATCTTTATTACCCTCTTGTTGGAAATTAAGCCAAACTCATGCTTCACCTCCTGTGTTCCACTGCTTAATGTATGTACTTCCTCCTTGTTCACTTAGGAAATGCATATAGTATACACATACATGCACACCCTCCAAGTAAAAAAAGGGACGAAAGAGAAAGTGAGTGAGATTAAAGACCTTAATCTCTTTTTTTACTAATTAGCTGAACAACAGAAAAAGCATTGTGCAGAGTCCACAGTGGGTTGACGACATTATTGTATTATTGATGTGCCTGTGAGTTAGTTAGACTTCAGGCTTTTCTGCTGCCTGCTTATTTATCCTCTTTTTTCTTTTTCAGTGCTTTTTGCATCAGCCTGTAGACACAGTACATTCCCTGAGGCTTTCTTTGTGTGTAGGATTCAGCAAGTTGGTAATAAATATGTCTCACACAAAGACAGGGCGTCTGGGGTCTCATTTGCCTGCTTATTCTAGTTGTTCAGTAATCAGAAGCGCAGGTAATACCAGCACAGTGGTGACCTGTTAGGATCAGCTCAGCATCGCTCTGCTATCAAGAGGAAAACAAAGGTGACTTATTTTGCCACCTGTCAATCCATCATCTGAGAGTTCACATGAATAAGAAGCACAGGCCATCCAAGCCTATCATGTCTAAAGCCCAGAGACTCTTCTGACCTCTATAAATGGAATTAATTGCTTTAGTTCCTTAACATTCTGTTTCTACAGAGGCTTAGTCAGCTTAAACTTTAAATGACAAAGGCAGGTCTTTATGTTCTTTAAATGGTGAAAATTAGTAAAAGCTTATTTTGGTTAGGACTAAGTTTAATACAGTTAGAGCACTCATTTGCAGAGAATAGTAGCTGTCTCAACAGCAGGAGAGCCTGAGAATGCTGTCCAAAGGGTTTGTGTTGTACTTTTTAATTGATTGTGGCTAGGTTTTCCTTCCACAGCTGTGTAAACTCAGCCTTAGAGAAGTCCATCCAAAGTAAGTAACACCCAGGGAGCAGCACTGATGTTACAAATCCCCATGTAAATTGCAAATATAATGCACATGGAACTTAAGAAACATGCTACTTTTTGAAGATACAGTAGGTTATTCTTTATCTAAGTTTCTTTCATTCCAGAAAGGTAGTATTGTTCATAAGATTATTTTCACACTTCCAGAAAATATCCAACTAAGCTTTCAAATGAAGGCTGAAACCAATGAATGCGTGTACAAATACATAGATATCTTTTAGGCCTTTTAGTTTTATATTAAATGCATTACAAGCCATAGTTTGTTATTGTTTACTTCTAAGTAATTTAAAACATTAAAAGCCCCAATCTTTATTGTACTTATAATATCAGCTGATATGTAATTTTAAGGAAAAAAATACTTTCCAGACTCAGACCTTTTAACTTCTGGTTTTGTATATGTCAAATCCAGAAGACTTCTTAGTTTACCTAAAATTACCCAAATTAACTAGAATGTGAATGTCTCAATTTCATAGAATCCTAGAAAGCTTTGGATTGGAAGGGACCTTAAATACCATTTAGTTCGACCCTCTGCCATGGGCAGGGATACCTTCCACTGGACCAGGCTGCTGGAAGCTCTATCCAGCTTGGCCTTGAACACTTCCAGGGCGTGGGGTGTCCATAGCTTCTCTAGGCTAACTTTTTCAGTGCTTCATTACTCTCACAATAAATAATTTTTTCCTTATATGAAGTCTAAATCCACCCTCTTTTAGTTAAAAAACATTACCCCTTGTCCCATAACAACAGGCCCTTGTAAGAAGTCTCTCTCCATCTTCCTTATAATCTCTCTTTAAGTTTCAAAAGGTCCTACAAAACCTTCCCTTTTGCAGACTGAAGAACCTCAACTCTCTGAAATATCTCAGGAGGTTTCAGTTCAGAAACTTTAAAATTTCTTGATTTAAGGATTTCATCACCATTGGAAAAGTAGGATTCCTTGGAATGTCTTGGTGGACATGTAAGGAATACCGATTAGTTTTTCAGATTTCTTATAGTATATCCTAGTGTGTAGGTGTATATGTATATGACTCAGGAGAAGCCAGAACTGTTTGAAAGCAACTAATCTTTAATTTGTTTGTTTTAAGAAACTAACAAATGCTTTGTTGGGTCAGAACCTGTAGTCTCTGACAGGGGTATGGGAGGAGAAGCCAGTGGGGCTGTGTGGAGGATATTGGCTGAGTGGAAAGGTTGAGCACTAGCAAAGGAGAGGGCTGTAGATGTTGGTGATTTGCTCATAGTGGTGACTTTCTTCCATTTGAACCACTAAATAACATGAAAAATAATTGAAAAACCCCCAGTCAAGTGCCTTTAGGGAAGGATGTTTAAGAGGAGCACTTCAGCCTGACCATTGCCATCCACTTCTGGCAGCACCCACAGCGGTGCCACTGGGGACATTGGCAGGTACATCTCTGCCCGGCATAGCTATGCGGTATGGAAATGGCTCTTGTGCAGAGTGACAAAGAACAGATTTTGAAAGGTCTGTATATGAAATCTGTGGAAAGCTGGCATCTAAATTCCTTTGAAAACACTGGTCATGTTGCCTCATAGTCAAAGCTGAAGTGTGTGACTTCTTTCAGCTCTTGCATCTGTGCCAGGAATTCCACGTGAAGTGTACTTTTGTCATTTTGTGGGGTCTGGTGTGTTTCTCTAAGTCGCTTGTTTCAGACAGACAGGAAGACTGGATGTAGTCATTTGAAACGGCCTCTGCAGACAGGAGCCACAAAATCCCAAATCACCTCTGGTCTGGGGCATTTTAGTATCCTCAAACACAATTTCTGAGTCCAGGGCATGGATTTTATTTAATTCTAGGAGATGTAAGGAGATACTAGGAAGTTGTAAGAGTAACTATAACTGACTGTCTTCTTGTAGAAATACTTTGTTGGCACTGGAAGTCACATCTACTTAAGTCTCTGAAGGAAGGATCTAATATGTATCTAATGTTTGGAGTTTATCACCCACCAGTTTCTTTGGCTTCTCCCTCAAATACATCCCTGTTACAAAAACTCTTGTTACTCCCCACTGATGAACCAATTTTGCACCTTTTCTACGACTAAGGACATTTTTTCACAAAAGAAGCAGCAGTGGAGGGTCATGCTGCCAGTCACCCAAAACGACATTGCTGCTGGAAAAGGGCAGGGGGAGGGGGGAAAGTGGTGGACATAATTCACGGTATTATTACACTTTGAATTCCAAGAGGAAGGTTCAGTGTTGTGTGAAGCATGGGCAATACAGCTCTTAACTCGGCACAGCCAGTGGACAAGGAGGGAAAGCTGTTTTGAGCATGTACATAAATATTCTAGGGTTAGATCCTAAGAGACAAGTGCAATTTCTGTATGATCCGTTACTTCAGTGGAAAATAGGCTGAATCATGATGAGTTTGCCCTCCAGAGCCAACCCCCCCCCAACTTCTGTGTAGTGGGATCTGCGTAAATGAGCCTCTTGACCACCCAAATCCATGGTCAGGGAGTTAATGAAAATTCTTGTGCTGGTTTTGCCACTTGTTCTTGTTTGCAGTGCTGGGCAATTTGATGCAGTAAGTTCTCCTAAGGTCTTATTTTCCATTTCTAACTAAATTGGACCAATCTAGACATCCTGATTTGTAACCTATTTTCTGTTCATGTGTTTGTGGGGGTTTTTTTAATCTTTAAAGAGTAGCCTTGAGCTGTTCAAGACAATCACTATTTGTAATTTACCTCCTTTTCTTGTCCTTCAGAAAGAACTTAACACTTCCTTATTAAATTATTTGGCCCAGATTTATGAATATGAATCCTTCATAAAAAGGCTGCTGAGGACTCCTATAGCCATATCTGGGTTTTACCAAATAGTTTAATTTTATATAAATTTGCATTTCTTACACTTTACATTGAGTAACTGACCAGATCATCTGCCACTGCTGATGCTACGGCTGGATTTTTTCAGGATCTAAAAGGAGTTCATGTTCCAGAAACATGGAGTGCTTTCTGCTGGAAGTTTTAAATCTATCTATATGTGTGCTCAGTGTTTATTTCTTTACTATACTTGATGTGTTTGTTTCTGCAGAGTCTGCCACACAGAGGCTACTTTTTTCAGACTCATTCAGCAGCCCAGTGTGACTCGCTGAAAGGCTGAGTGTAGCATCAGCCTGCTTTCCATCAGGCATAATCCTCTGATCTTCAGGTTTGGCTTCAGACACAGGAATTGTCATGTAGGAGTCCTGCTAAAGCACAGGGTTAGGTGTTTACAGCACTAGGATGGAAAATACAGTCACAGAGAAATCAAACTGCAGCAGGGAGCCCAAAAGACACTGAAGAGTAAAGTATTTCAAAGGAAGAATGGTGTCATGTAAGGAGTCTTAGAAGTGGAGAATTTTCAGGGAGCTGACTGAGGAGAGCAAAAGAACTTTTGATAATGTAATCTAAATAATTGTTATTTTTCTCATCTAATAATTAACAATAAATTCCAACTAAATTTAATTTTCTTTTGTGGAAGGCATTTATTTTTCTTTCAAAAAGGGCTTGTGGAAAGTGAATCTATTCCCTCGCTGTGTTTTGTCCTTGCACAGTGTTTTCTGTTGCTTCTTTTTTTACTACTTGAGCAAGCATGTTAAGTAAGAATAGCAATTAATCTCTGCATCCTTTATCAGAAATTTGCAGAGTCCATTAGCAGTTAGTGTTACTCATAATAGTAATTCATAATTACAAAAGGGAAACAGGATTCAGAAGATTTAGCCAATCAATTTCCAACTGTCTTTTACAAAGTTCAAAATATTTTTTCTATTATTGTATTCTCTATTAATTTTTTTAACATCATGACACCACCACCAAATTTCAGAAATTTGGGAAAAAATATGGTTAGGAAAGGTTTAAAATATGTTTAGTTTAGCAGTCGCTTGAAAAGTACTCTTTAAGAACTGTAGTGATGATTAGGTAAGGTGCTTGGAAAAAACTATTTTAAAATCCAGTTTCACACAATTTTTCAATGAGCTTATCCTCTAATTTGGGAACATGTTCAGAAATCAGCCTTAGAAACTTTGACCTGAATTCCTCCCTTGTAATGTTATTCAGAAAACCAAACAAGAAACTTATTAATCATAACCTTTCAATTTAGTTTGAGGCTTTTCAAGCCATTGGAGTTTGAATCATGGTGGGGAGATTCCTTTTTTTCTGCTCATTATGAAAAAAGCTGTGGTTGACTATGGGTCCATAGAAGCCTGAGAAGTTAGTGTGGAGCCCCAGTCTGGTCATTTTGACTTGATTTTAACAGTTGTTATCTACTTGAACTCAATGAAACCATCAAGAAATTCACCAACATATTTGACAATTTGTCCTCAAATCATTCCTCCAGATTTATCTCTGAAGTAAAGATCAGAATGAATTCAGGGTTTGAGTTTCCAAGCATCAGCCATTGCTTTTTAGACCCTGAAGATCAAGTAGGAAGCTGTAAACTGACAGCTGCAAGGAGGATCAGATCATGAATTATTCCTGCTCTTACTCACTGAGCAGTGGAGCTGTCCTGTTGAGTTTTTGTTCCTCCTGTTTCACTCTTACTACTAGGAGGAAAGATCAAAAAGATGTCAGTGTGTGAGCTGCAGACCTTTCAGATGACATGAGACTCCAGAGGTGCCCACTTACCTTGCTGTCACTTAAGAGCTCTTGCCATGTGTATTCACTTTGCATCCTGAAAATATTTGTTTAACCTGGCCGTTGTTTGGCTTCAGGATGAGCCAAAGGTGAGAAGCAAATCATTTGCTACAGAACTAGATTCTTACCGCCGATATCAGCAGGAGGCATTTGGATTAGATTCCTGGCATAAGGAGGGTCAAATCCTGACCCAGCTCAAGCAGAGGGACGTTTGGTCAGGAGAGGATAATATGAATACACAGAGAGTCAGGTCACAGCCTTTTTGTTTATTTTGGGTGGTGTTTTGCAAATAATATCTCAAACAAAGCGAAGTTATGATTGTCACATGCAGTGAAAGGCAGCAATGAAAAAAGTCACCTTTCCAGGCCAGTAGGGAACACACTGAATCAGTTAAAGCAGATTTATAGCTTTTTAGCTGTGATAAAACCGTATCAGAGTGAATATGAATTTACATTGGAGTAGGAGGTTTTTTTCCTTCTTTTAATGCAAGCCACATTGGAAAGTGTGCACAAAGGAGCCCCACTCAGGAAAGACAACTGGAACAAATTATATGCATTCAGACTTGTTAAACGGAATTGGCAGCAGAAATATTCCTGGTAACCTGAGCATTACAGCAGCATTGGTATAGTTAAGGTTATGTCAGCATTTCCATTAGAAACCCCCCCCTTTTAGAGGTTTATATCTGCAGGAAAAATTCACTGTTGGTTGAAACTTGACAAGCTGTGCAAGGTCTCATCTGAAATGGATTTTTTTACCTTTTACAAAATTGGGGCGAAAAAACTGTTTGAAGAGTCAAGCTACAAGAGCACAAACAAAAATAGCAACATTCTGGCTTTAATCCTTTTCAATGCTAAAAAACCCCCATTTCTTTCTTTATAGTGTAACTGTCAAATGTGCAACAAAATCTTGCTCTGAAGAAGGAATTAATCATTACACTATTAAAGGAAATGAAACATTAATTTATGGCCCATTAGACGCTTTTTCACTGCAGGACTGCCAGTGTTTTGGTCTACCTCAGGTTATTCTGAGAGATTTGTGACTAACATGAAACAAAACCCCCAAAGGAGCAGATTCTGTGTGGAAAAAATGCTTCTGGGCAGCTTTAGAAGAACAAAACATTGAAGGCAGAGTTGTCCGGAGATTGGAGTGAGTACTAGAAATTCAACCTCCTGGTTTCTGCCACAGGCTTCTCAGATATAAAACTTAACCTCTGTTTTCTCCATTGTTAATGTATGATATAGCAAGCCCTTGGCTTCAGTATCCATCCGAACTATTTCCTCGTCTGTATGATATTACTGGAGCTAGCCATGGTTTACACTACGATGAACAAGTAGACAAAAAAGGATTCATGGCTTCATATTTGCAGGCATCAGGTTTCACAGAGTAAGCTAATCTTTTTTCAAACTCTTTTCAGATTTCTGGGTGCACAGCACTAAACTTGTTATTTCTGGGCATGTATCATCTCTGAGCTGATGCCTGTATGGCTGAGGGTCTGTGTATATTCTCAGTTCCTGCAGGGCTGTGTGCCTTCTACGCTTTGAAAAGTCATAGCTGATGTTCATCAGGACTTTTTCCCTTCACCAGATAAAAGCTGCTGTAGAAGTGCAAAGTATTATAAAATACAGGAAGGAAGTCTGAAGCTTGTGTACCCATGACCACGTCGTGTTATTTCTGTGAAATGGATCTCTCAGTTGGGAATGAGCTCAAACTTTGGGAAGGCTTGTTCCGTTAGCTGTTTGCAAGCCATATGTCTCCATTTTAAAGAGAGGACCTGGGGGCTTTGAACTTTATTTATAAGCTGAAATTTGCTGGTAACTGTGAACTGGTGATTAATTTGTAAGGGAGAAGATGCCAGAAGTCTCACCCTGACCTGTGTGTTCTTTCAAACTAAACATCCAATAACTGCATAGCCTCAGAAGACATACCCCCCACTTCCTCCTCCATTGTTTCTGTGTTTTGCATTATTCACTGTGTTTATTGTAACACACTATTAATCTCAACCACAGCTTTCAAGCCATCATGTGACCCCAACAAATTCTTCAACTAAAGCAGTGATAGCTTTAGGTGTTCCGAGTGGAAGGTTTTGAAGGTCTGAGTAGAAGAGAGAATTGGGTTAAAAATGTTTGAGTCAGTAATTCAGAGGAAAAAGTGTTTTCTGTGGATACAGCATGAGTTTTCTGAAAAAATCATATTTGGAATATGACATGAGGGGATTGTGCAGTGTCTTGCTGTGTGTGTATGAAGCATGAGTGTTTCCTTTGAAGTTACTTCCCATGTGCACCTGGGTGCAAAGCAGTAGGGTGTTTTGTTCAAGGGAGGGCAATCCTTAAGCGTGTGTCTAACAGCAGGACCAAAGCCTTACTGCCCGTGCTTGGTTGTAAAGCTGATGTGATAGACAGTCATAGCACAAAAGAAATCTTTGATTTGGATTTGATATGAAAGACTGTCACAGTTCCTTAAAAGTCAGTTGGGTTAAGCCTTTGAGGACTAAAAGCCCCAGTATACAGATCCCACATGAGCATCCATTTTTCTGGCAGTTTGGGAAACAACAGAATTTGAACAGCTAAAAGTTTTGATTGGTTTTAAGTCCTACCGTGTAAATTAAGATGAAAGTCTCCAAAAGAGATGCAATAGCTGATACAGTGTTTTAAGTGCATGGTTGGCATTAGCTCAGAATCTTTCACTACAAGGTCAATATTTTGTAGTAAGCAGTACCTGGAAATGGGAGTCAGAAAACTGGTGACTGGTGACAGCTGATGACTGTGGCCAAGACGTGAATGCTGGTGCTTGGCTTTTACATGAATAAAATGAGGGATAATCATTGTTTGCTTCTTAGATGCTTTGAAAATTTTCAGATTCTTGATTGAGAATGAAAAATACTTCTGTGCTTCCACTCCATTTGGCTGGTAAGTCCAGTATCACAGGGTTTTGCTGCTGGCTCTTAACATGAGCTGATGTCTGTAGAGGTAAGGAAGGGATGGTGGTGCTGCACAGTTTAGGCAGCCTTTTTGTAATGTGTCTTCAAAGTCTGCCCTCACTTCTAACAGGGAAGATTTAATACATCTTTTTTCTCTTTCCATGTAATAATTAGGTTTCTTAACGGAAACATGGTAGTTAAAGTCTTTTCCGTATAAGGCAAAGAAAGTGTAGCAAAAAGACAAAATGGTTCAAATCATAAGATTGTCTGACAGAAGCTTATATAATTTAGTTGTAGTATATAGCATTTCTGCTTACAAGAGGTCAGCCGATATTGACATGTCAAAGTAGCATGAAAGTGTACAGCCATTCACTAAAGACAACAATGGTGTGGCAAAAGACCACTGACTCATGTTGCTTCATAGCATCATAGAATCATTAAGGTTGGAAAAGACCTGTAAGATCATTGAGTCCAGCCACTAATGCAGCGTCACTGTGTTCACCACTAGACCATGTCCTCGGGTACCACATCCACATACCTTCTGAACACTTCCAGGAAGGGTGATTCTAGAAAATCACCACCAAATATCAGAGACCTTGTATCTTAGTCTACTACTTGGACTTTTACCACTAAGGCACAAATGCATTTGGAAAAGAATTGCTAACAGAATAACGATTGATACATTTCTCTCCGACTCACATGCCATTTAAAATTCTAAAGCAAATGAAACTCCTGAAACCCAAATTGTCCCCTTTTGTTCATCAAGGGTCTCAAGCACCACGTAGTTTTTTATCAGTAGGAGTGGTGAAAATAAGAAGGCTAGACTGGCCCTCATTAATTGCCTCCTAATTGTTCCTATCCTTTCATTTCTTAGGATGTCAGCATTACTCAGAAATTAACCCCATAAAATATGACAAGTGTTTTTGGGATGCCTTTCAGAGTAACCTAAGAATTACTACTCTCACTTCCTGTCTTTCCTGCCTTGCCCACATGAATGTGCCCTGACAAGGCAGTAAATTCATAGAAATCATAAAATACCTGGAGTTGAAAGGGACTCATAATTACAGGTAACATAATTACAGTTTTTCCCTGTTGTTTTAAAATATATTGGTCTTTCCTTGAGGATCTGAGGCTTTTTCTGTTGTGTTAAATTTATCTAGGTTTCAGGATATTTCTAGATGTCCTGCCAATTTAGTCTCTTAATCATGGTGTGCTTCATTTTCTTTCAGTCTAAATAAGACCTCTATTGTAGAGACAAAAATTGGCCTCTCAGAATTATTGAGGTTAAGCAGGTTATAATTTCAGCATTTTGGACACCTCAGGCGTTCAGTAAGTACAGTAAGTAAGTTCAGTAAGTACAACATGCTCCAAATAGGAAAAAGTGTTCTGAAACCATAAGTGACTGTATTTCTTTCAGCATCTGGGGGGGGAGGGGAAGGGGTGTTGTGGTGTCCAGGCCAGCAAGATGAGAGCCTGTGTCATCATATGCACTATTCAAAGTCAGCCAGCCATGGCAGCTCAGGAATTGGACTCTAGGTTCTCCCACATAAGGGGAGAATTGAGTTTTGTGACCTGCTTCAGAAAAATTAGAGTAGCGACACATGCCTCATTAGCATGACAGCTATGGGAGTGGGCTTGGGATGTAATAAAGTGCTGCAGGACCTTGGAGTGCTTCAGCAGGAGAGCTCACAAGTGTAAAATCGATGGTTTTGATACATTAGGTGGTAATGGAAGAAGCACAGCACAGGAGAGGTATGATCGGATGATTTAGTTATAGCTATAAATCTAGTGGCAGTATCGTGGCAACGTGATAGGACACAGCATTTCATAAGGGGCATGGCGTAAAGATTCATGCATTAGTCAGGTCTGGCTGGGCTTGAAGCACATGTGGGTGGGAGTTGCATTACTGATATGAATGACAGAGTAGTTCATCCTGGCAAACACACTGAGTAAAGCAAGGGCACTTTGTAGTAAAGAGCACTTTGGAGGTGCCAATATTTGCATTCTGTTAAGTTATTTCTGGTATAAAATTATCCTGGTCAAATGAATATCAGCATGGATTAATCCACATTAAAACTAACTGATCAAATGTGGAGATTTTGTAAAAATTCTCCAGAGTCATGATTCAGCAATAAAACTATAAGCACTTGATGGTTGCTTGAGCTATGTTTTAATGCAAATCATCTCTTTTCTTGCTACTCAGTTTACATAAATCCTGCCCAAATCACCTTGAATAACTTCTCTCTCTAAACCTGAGTGCTACGTGAGACTATCACAACGATCTACATTCTACTCAAATCATATAGTCCCTCATTTAGGCATCTTGCTTTAAGATCAGTTTCCCTCTTAAATTACCATAATTTTTACTGCCCTTCTTTGTGTTGCAGTCAGTGTTTCTACATCTCTCTTAACAGTGAGAGACAACTTAGGTTGATATAGCTTCACATATGCAATGAGTACCCTAAAACAGGTCAGGTAGTAACAGAAGGGAGAGACATTGTTTCCTGCCATTAACATATGCTTGATTAGGAAAAATATCATTAGGACTAATACAGAGGGGTAGCGTGTCAGAGGAGAGAAGCAGATTTGAGTGTTTTTGTAGAATGACTTACAGAAACCCTTATTGTTGCTGCCTGTAACTTTTCTGAGAGACCAATGAAACTTGAAACAGGAGGTCGACTCAAAGGGCAATAGCTTCCAGCCAAAATGTGCTTCAGTCTACCAGACCACCCATCCTTTCTTTGTCAATGAGGTCAAAATCTTAGTACTACTTGACACTTTTATACAGATGGGTAAAATCTATTTTGTCACCAGTAGGTATTTCCAGAAATCTAACCCATGTAACTGTATATTGTGCCTTTCCCGTGTATATCTCTAAACAATTAGGAAACAGTAGGTCTCCTAGTACCTCCTTGAATCAGATAAGTGTGATTATCTCCATTCTACAGAGGTCACAATTGACTGGCCTGAGGTCACCCAGGAGTTCTGTGATACCATCGTGGCGGAATTTGTCTCCCCTTTCTGTCTTGTTTTTGTAACAAGTACACTATGTTTTCTCCCAAAAGGCCCACAGAGACACCTAACACTATCGAAATGAGAAATAAACGATTCTCAAACATAGTTGTAGGATTTGTTTCAAAATTGTGTCAACAGTTTTTGTCACATGAATTTCTGAACCGGGAATTTAGGCTTCTGCTAAGTATTGTGGCAGCTTCAATTTAAAACATTTTGCATTGAGTTCCATTTCTTCTCCTTCTCTGTAAAAACTCTTGAGCAGTTTCTATCAATGTCAGCTCATGCCAAAAGTTCCTACAATCCATCTTGGGATAAAACAGAAACAGTTCTCCTCGGACTGAACTGCGAGCTGGTTGCTGTCACATGGAAAGCTGACTAAAGCCCTTTAATTTATGAAATGCTGCGTAGTCCTCAAGAGATTGCCTAAATATTTTACTGTATGTCACTTTTTGTTGGAAACCAGAACCCGCATCTGCTCTGCCATCCATTAAGTAGAACCTCTTCAAATTACTTCTGCTTCTAAATGGGAGTTTTTCTGTGCTAACTTTTATCTGAGGGCTTTAAACATGTTTCAGGCTCTTGCATCTTTTTCACTATTTGTCTCCATCTTGGCTTAGCATAATATTTATGTGCGGAATTCAGAGGTGGTCTTAACGTTTGGGTTTTTTTCCTCAAATTATTCTTTGAAGTGGGTAATATTTAAGGTTTTTTGAAGAATGTGGGTAACTTTCATCTGTTGAGATGCTGAGAAAGTAGGATGTAGCATTGTAGCATGCTACAATGATTGATAAATTATTGTGTACAAGAGTTAATGATAATGTTTGAAGTTTTACAAGATAAATTTCCATTGAATGGTTTCAGCATGGTAGCTATGGGAAGCTTATTTCATATAAACTGAGAAACCAGAAGAAAAACAATCTTTAGAGATTGATGTAAGTGACTTGCATGGCAGAAGGATAATCCCTGAACGCACCTGTGCAGTAGAAACACAGCATGTGGATTAGTTTTGTACTTAATCTGTCACTCTGGCATTCCCCCTGTGAAGTGCCAGAGTGATTTCTGCTCCCCAGCTCAAGTGTCGCTGCAGCTTCTACAGCAGCCGCGGGAATGATGGTGGGTTTTGGTGGTGAACAATGCATGTTTGTTTGTTCAGTTTGAATCTGGTGTCTGTGATGGAATTTTAATGGTGTGAAAAATGAGAGTAGGAAAGAGAAGATAATGACCTGAGCACTGAAACACAACCCTCAATATAATTTCTCAAACTTTGCCCTCACATCTCCTGTTCTTCTCACAAGTATTGTCGCTTATCCCAATGAAGTGGAATTCTGCTGTTATTCTGCCAGATAGTGGAGCATAAAGGGAATCTGAAGGGGCTAGTCCTGCACTTAAAATCCTTCCAACTTGTCTTTACACTTGCTGAACCACAGTTTCTCTGGTATTTCTAGTTTCCTTGTGTTTTCCATTTTGCACTGTGAGAGTCCAGGGTCTTGCTCAGGGTAACTGCATGACTATAAAAAATGAGTTGTGTATTTTCAGGAAGCTTCTTCTTGACTCTCATAGGTCTCCATACAAAAGGTGTAAAGTGAGAAATAGAGAAATGATGATAAGGATGTGTCTGATTTCTGCCACTGCTGTGTGTTTTGAAGGAAATGGCACACTTGGATGAAGTTATTTGTTACAAAGGCCAAACTTCTGGCAGAAAGAAAGAGCACTAAATTCCAACCTGCAAACATTAAGGAGAGGAGAAAGAACAGCGTAGAAAAAGACATAAAAGCATGGACAAAAGCTTTGTTTCAAATACATTTGAGTTTCAGATTGTCCTGGTGTACTTCCTGTGGTGTTGGAGTGCTGTAAATTGGAAGCGCTCAGGTTGGAAACAGGTCCGAAGCACCGAGTTGTGAGCCCAAACAGAGTCGTGCTTAGTGCTGCAATGGTTTATTCAGCTTACTGGATGGGAGCCAAAGGAACTGACCGCCCTGGGAGCTGAAACCGGTGCCAGCCAGCCAAAGAATAACATTGCTTTGACTGAAATGGCAACTGTTTGTTTGTTCTTCCAGCAAAAAGAGGAAAAAAAGCAGTTTTTAGTGCTGGTGGTGACAGAAAAGGTTAAAAATCGAAAAGAAAAGAAAAAAGATTATTGTGAAAGAGGATGAAAGGATAAGGGCAAATTTTTCTCCTTGGTTACACTTCTCTGGTTTCTTGGTCTTCACTGGTTTGTAATTAAAAGAAAAGCTTCCTTTTCATTAGTTTTAACATGCAGATTTTTTTCCTTCTTTGGCTAAAATGTGTTAATTTTTTTCTATATGATAATTTACCCTTACTGGCAGTGGCTATAATGTAACAGAACCACTACACTGTGGCAATGTAGGCACTGTCGTGGCAGCATGTGGTGGTTGTGGAGGTTACAAGTGGCAGCTTTCCGTCTGTTAACGGGAGAATGCTTCACTGGGTAAACAGCGACTGAACGGGACTTAGTGCTCGATGTCAATGACTTTAGCAGGTGTTTAAGGTGAGCAAAGTATGCAAGCTCAGGATTTTTTTGTGTGCATTTATTAAGTGCCTCATGGAAAGGCTGGCTTTCTCCTGCTGATCACAGAATCACAGAATCACAGAATCAGTAAGGTTGGAAAAGACCATAGAGATCATCAAGTCCAACCTATCACCTATTACCTAATCTAATCTAGTCAAACCTGTTACCTAACCTGTTGCCGTCCTACTACCAACACACCATCCTACCTATAACACACTACCCTAATATCTAGGTCATGCCACAAAGTACATCATCCAGCCTTTTCTTAAAGACCTCTAGGGATGGTGACTCCACCACCTCCTTGGGCAGCCCATTCCACTGAGAGATCACCCTCTCTGTGAAAAAGTTGTGAGCTGTCCCGTCATGAGTTTGGGATGGTTCCCTTCTGGCTCTCAATCTGCAGTGTGCAGCAGCTCCTTACATGCTCTTCCATGGAAGCCTGAAAATCCACTTCAGTACAGTGGTAAGTGTCCCCATCTGTCATGTGGGAGACCCGGGTTCGATTCCCGCCAGGGAGAGAGTGTTAAGAGTTGGACTCGATGATCCTTGTGGGTCCCTTCCAACTCAGAATATTCTGTGAGTATTCTGTGAGTGCCGACACAGCCTCGGCTGAAGAGCTTCTTGCTTGGCGCTGCCATTTCACACGTACTGTTTGACTTGTTCTGCTTGTTCATTTATTCTGAGGGCTTCCATGCCATTGGGATGCTAATAACTGGCCTGATCACACGCAAGAGGCAGTGGCAGAGAGCTGGCAGAGCTGTGCAGCGGGTGTGCCAGCACAGCGAGCCTGGGATTGAAGCTGGCCTCAGGTCAGGCTGGCACCTCCCAGCAACTTCAGCTGGAGCCAAGTTGCTGTCTGCTCCCTGTTTGTGTCGCACTCATCCTCAGGGAGCATCCACTTTGCCTTTTTCTGGTTGCCATGCAACCATCAAAGCTGCTTTTTTCCCCACCAGCTTGTTAATATTTCTGGTAAGACAAACAGTACCAGTGAGGAGGTGGTACTGATGACATTAGTAACACTTTTTTCCTGCATGTGTCAGGCCAAACCCTGAATTTGTTTTTGCTACCCCTAGAGATGTTTGGTGCCTATTTTGGTGTGCCAGCCCTATTAATTTTCTGATTACCCAGTAACTTCAGTCGAACCAAAAGAAAAGTAAAATAAAGTTTCCAGTGCTCTTTCTTTCATTTAAAAAGGTTGGAACATGGGACAGCTAGAGATACAAACCAAAGAGGACTAAAAACCAAAATATGTCATTAAAATAAATTTTAATAATAGCTTTAATTGAAAAATTATCAAAATTAATTAGATTTTTAAACTCTAGAAATTTTTTTAAGTCATGTCAATCATATGCGTTTTGGGGTTCACCTTATTTTTTGAGAAAGTTTATCCAACACTTTTGGGTTGGGTAGACAAGGTAAGGTACAAGAGCTGGTGAGGGCAGGTCAGTTGCTCTCATTACATATTTGAATGAAACATGCAAAGAGGAACATGGAAGATGGTATTTTTCAGTTCCATTTTCCAGATACTGTTAGAGAGGAGCAGCTGCTGATTCAGATTTTCTGAAACTCAGTGGTGGTTTCAGAAACTGATCCTGAGATTAGCTCACTGGTTAGAGCATGGTCAAGGTCATAAATTTGATTCCTATACGGGCCATTCTCTTAAGAGCTGGACTCAGTGATCCTTGTGGGTCCCTTCCAGCTCAGAATATTCTGTGACTGTTTCAAGTTAAATGAGAGATGCAGTAGGGAAGCATGAAAGGAGATTGAGCTAGCCTCTGGTTCCTTTATGTCTTTAACTGCCCTGGAAGATGTCCTCTTCCCTGTGTATTCCAGGACTATCACCTGAGTGCAGTCTAACTTGCTTGGTCCTTGCAGCCTCCCTGTACTGTCAACTTCCCTTCTGTCTCCAAGTGGGACTTTGGGCTGCTACCATCATGTGTGACTCTCCAAGGTTAAATCCGAGTCGCAGGTTGACTACTGGGAGGTGATGTGGTCTGTCAGCTGCACACTCCTCATCCCTGGAAAGTGTGAATGGGCTCCTGCAATGCTGTGAGCACCACTTCACACTCCGTTAAGGGTTAAGTCCTATTTCTCTGCAGCGATGAATTCCAGCATAGCTCGGCTTTACTCCAGGTGAGTGGAAGGACAAAGATCTGGCCCATTGAATTTATGCTGCTCCTTTTCAGAGGTGTGCCTGAAGGAGAGATTCCTCCTTGCACCAGATGTGCTCTGCTTTAAAATTGCCATTCTGGGTATTTAACAGGGAGGCAAAATGATAGGCTAAGTGCTAGCATTGCTAATACCTCAAACAAATGTTTTTCCGATTAATTAAAATAAATTGACATAACAAGAAACACAGTGTGTGTCCTCAAATGTGCAAAGTTGTTTTCTAATGCAGCTTCCTGTTAGAGCAAGTACTTTAATTATCTCTGTGCTCAAAAGCAAATTTGGGTATTTTTTTCTTAGAAATCAGCATCACTTGATTCCCATTGCTGCTTAAAAGGCAGCAGTCTGAAAGGCACTTGTCCTTAACCACGAAATGTGTTTTCTCCTATGCACACATGCTGTTCCCTTCAGTCTCCCTTGGGAGTGACCTAAGCACAGCTCTAGGTAAAGAACTTTAATCTGTGTTTGTACAGAATCACTCTCTTGGTTTGCATTATTTCATTATTTAAACATAATAAGCTCCAGCAGTTCATGAACAGCACATGGAAAGACAAAGAATTGTGACAATAGAAAAAGCAGCAGCTTTTCCTCATTCAATATAGAGCCTAAAGAAAGAATGAAAAGACTCACTGGACTTGTCAATCAAAAAATAGTCCCACCACTATCAGTAGGAATGGGAAAAGTCATATTCATATAGTAGTTACTTGTCAATTCCTTACACAAAACAAGACATTAATACACAAATATATTTATTGTAATGTCTAGATTTCACATGGGGATGAAAATTAATTTCCTAATTGCTTTTTTGTGAAAGTGTTTAGCAAAATTGCTAAATGCTGCCTCCTTCGCCATAAGCAGCACTGTTAATGTATTTTTTGAGTTACACTAGGCTGTCCTAATAAACTAGTCATTTATTATCTTATTTGATGCTATCAGATATTGTATTGGATCCATTCTTGAATGGGAAACCTCCCAGGAATTCTTGTGGATCTTGCTTGAATTGTTGCTGGTATGTACTTCCTAAACGATCAGTTTTTGTTAGCAGTCAGTGGCACAGTATCAGATGCTCTCTTTAACTGAGAAACAAAACCAGAATCTTGACCACTACTTTGTGGTTTCTTAAAGATCTTTTTGGCATCTTTGTAGTACATGGATATTACCTTCTCTGTCCTAATTACATTCGAATTTCAGTAACTCTACTCCACCCCTCCAGATTTTCCCCATCTTTGCAATTGGTTAAAATGGCATTTTTTATTCCTTTGGCCCCCCCCTCCAATTTGTACTCAAATGTTTTGATTTACTCTTCAGTGGGATGAAACACGGTGGACTGCGTTGTCCAGGAGATGAGACTAGGAATCCAGGTGGTCTTTTTTTTTTGTCTTGCAGTGCTGTATCATGATCCTAGGCAGCTGCCATGTATTTTGCTGCAGAAGCACTGGAGTGCCAGTGATGTATCTCCAGGGTCTCTTTACCTGCTGCATAACAGGATAGGGAGGAGCAGTTAATTAAATTGTCACAAAACACTCTCATATCATCACTTTTAACCAAATCCGAAGCAGTGTTATCTTAATGGTTGAAAAGCACCTGGCCTCTATATGCCAGTCACTGCCTTTCACATAGACTGACAAACCTATCCCACTGCAGCTAAGCTGCCTTTAAAGCCTTTGCAGTTTTTCAGTAGAAGTTAGTATTTATACCGTATATTGAGAGAACAAATGCCAAAATAGGGAAATTTCTGCTGTATAAAATAAAGTCTTTCTAATGCTCTTGATTATGCATCCCAGCTGTCCTTATTTTGCAAGTCCAATGATTTGAGATTTTGTAAAAATGTTTGTTTATTGGTTTTTGCCTTCTCCCTGCCTTGTACACACACCAGGAATTCTTTTTGTATCATAGCTCAGCTTTTATTTCCAGCAAAATAAAAGAAAACAAACCAGAGCTAATTGGCTCTTTATTCTCAATTTTTTGACAAGTGACGAACACTGAGATCAGATTGTAGTTCATATCCTGCAGTGGTCATATGGAGCCTGAGTTAGGGAATCACGAATTCTCAGTAACAGGCTCCCACTTACCAGCTCACTTCCTGTGTATGGGGTATTTGTGCTTATTCGTGCTGTGCCCCAAATGCCTCCTCTCACATGTAAAAGGTGTAACCTAAAGTTTCCCAACATGGAAAAGAGAATTCAGCATTTAGACTTAGCTCCTATAATGTGATTTTAATTTGTTTTTTTGCTTTATTTCATAGCTTTTGGGGTTTGGAGGGTTTGAACCTTGTTGCTAGGAAATTGTGAGGGTTTGGGTAGCAGTTCTAAGGCTGAACTCAGCCCAGAACACCCCCCAGTATAACCTGCTGTTGGCTGATGAGACCTGTAGATGTCTACATGAGGATTTTTCCTGTGCTTGCAGTTTTAGAGAGTCTGTTCTACCAAAATTTTTGTTAAAAGTGGAATTGTTGTTGTCTTCATTAAGAATGGACGAGGCAGAAACCTTGGGTAGTCAAAGGAAGACACATATTTCCCTCAGTGAGTTAGGGCGGAGTTATTGCTATAAATTGCCTTTGTCCAGCCATACCTTGTAAAAGTCAATGGACATTTTGCTGCTGGGGACAACATTGTATCTGATAGACCATGTAATTAAGAAGTTACGCATGATGTTCCATTTTCGTTCTTCTTTGTGCAGGCAAATGTGCCCCAGTTATGTTATTAGAGGATTGGAATCCCCAGAGGAATCAGAGGTGAAATTCCTTAAGGGTTTAGTTGAAGTCATCCCCTACCATGTTATCTCCATTTTGGGGGGTTTTTGTATTTACCATAAATACTCTTCATCTGCAAAATGTATTTGTACTAAGATGGCATGATTTTCTCCTTTTAGTTTACAAATGCCCAACTTTCTGTCAGTGGGCAGTTAATAGAATCATGTGAATGAATGAGAGCGAATCATGTGAATTTGATTTAGAGGTTCTTCCCCCTCCACCCCCAGAACAGGAGCCAATGCTGGCTATTCCATAAAAAACATGATAAGTTTTACAAATAATCATTTGTCTGCCTCAATAAATCTCTCTTTCTGTCTTCTGCTCTGTGTCTGTAAGCAGAGGGGAACCTCTAAGGACTGAATGGCACTTCCAGGGCACAGCCAACAGTGGCTTTGCCCAGCACATTCACTTGTTTAAGTGAGTACCAAGGAAAGGGAGAGGAAACTGGCAATCCTCTTGTAAGTTTTTAGCAAGCGTCATGCTTAAATTTTTGACTACAGCTCATCAGAGAGGAGTTCTCTCAACCTCCACATATACTTCTTGAAGCCTCATACTTGAGTGTCAGAAAACCTAGAGGCCAACTAGGCCTTAACTGGATACTTTTTCTTCTAGGGCAGAGCTGATGTGGTATATGTGAGGATTTCCCCCCCCCCCCTCCTTTACCTACTCTGTTCTCTCTAAACTATGCAGAAACTGTAAATCTTCATTTGCTGAAGAAATAGCAGGCATGGCCTGATGGTATGTAGTTAACAAGTGGTAAGCAAAGCATTTTACTGGGTTGTTGAATATTAACATTTAGTTTTCAGTGTTCACAGGTTCACAGGTTATTCCGAGTTGGAAGGGACCCATAGGATCATCTAGTCCAACTGCCAAGCAAACGCCCACCCAGGGATCGAACCCATAGCCCTGGAACCATGGGCGCCACGCTCCATCCATCCCAACCTCCCATCATCTAGNCGATGCATGGGGTTGTTATGTCCAAAGTGAAGAACCCGGCACTTAGACTTGTTAAATCTCATATTATTGGAATCTGCCCATTTCTCTAGTCAACGGTCTCTGAGCTCGTCCATCCAACCAATTCCTAACCCGCCATAAACTGCTTCTATCCAAGTCCACGCTCCAAGAGTTTCTCCTAAAGCTTACCACGGGAAACTCTGTCAAAGACTTCAGAACTTTATTTCTTTATTTTTAGTGAGATATAGTGTAGAGGCAAGTCTTGTGTTTGAATAACTGCCATCAGTTACAGATTGAATTAAGGAAGGGAGGAGGTTTCTGCCCAGTTCATTATGGCTGCAGAGCAAAGGAAGCCTCAGGAAGACTGAGTGGCTTGGGGAATTTTTGTGGTGAGAATGCTGTCCTCGTAGTGTCTTTACTTCTCCAACTTAGCTTCCAGAAAAGAAAAATCTGAAGGCCTCCTTAGACACCAAGTGTGACAATTAGTCCTTATGTCCTTATTCGCTGTCATCCATTGAACATCCAGGGGAATATGGTCACCAAAATTGTGAGCTATCAGACTGGCCCTGGGTGTGTCTATTAGCAGAGCTCTTTTCGTCTTTGCTGATCATCATCTAGATGATCTGTCTGTGTCCTTTGCTTTAACACTTGTAGGTCAGATTGGGCTGGTGAGGGTGGGAGGCTGAGTTGGAACTGGCATTGCTCCAGCCTTAGCAGTGAGTCTGTATCAGTAATCACTGGGAAATTTGATTATCAGGGATTTATCGATACTCACACAATAGTCTTGTGTGAGTTGTCCCGTTGCTTTTAAAGGACACTGGAGGACGAGGTGAGATTTATTTACACACATAAAAATGCAGGAAGATTCCCAGGAGATTTATAAAGAGAGCCTAGCCTGTAAGCAGCCTCACTCTCCTGACACTTAAAAGAGGTGCCTCGCTGCTACAGGCACTTTTATACCTTTACTAAAGGTATGCTCTTCAGAGGTGCCCAAGTGATGTATGAGCCTAAGTCACAGTAACTTTTGGGAACACTTAGACTAAAATGTGTGGAGCACTTTTCAAAATGAAGCCTCACTTGGGCCTAAGGCTTTCTAGAAAATGCATCTCTGATGCTTTCAAATGTATTGACTTCATCACTTTTCTCATGCACTTTCACATATCTAAATATCCTTGTAGACTCAGCCCTTCACCCCATTAAGCCTTATGCTTTACCATCATGACAATAAAATAAGCACCTTCAACACTTTGTACTCACAAGCAACAAGGCACTACTTTAAAGCAAATGAAGAAAACTGAGGAGCTATGTCCCTACAAGTGTACATTGTGTCACAAATCAGTCACAAGAGAGCTGATTTCAAGCTTTCTGTCCATTCCGTAACACTGGCGGTGTGCCTTTGAGAGGGAGGGTTGGCACACAGGAGAGGTTTGCTTGAAGCTGTCACAATGATGAAGTGAAAAGTAAAATTACGTTAGATGTTTGCCTAAGAAGCAGCAGATGAGGCCCTGCAGATTCTCAAACCCTCCTTGCTACACTGTAAAATGAAACCATAACCCTTTGTTATTCTTCTACTGGTGACAAGGAAGCCAAGGCAGGAAGGGATGACCTTTAATGATGTTTTCCGACTTTTTAAGGGTTTGAATGTGTTGGTTTTGTGGTTCTATCCAAGATTCTGGTCATGATATAAAACTGCCTTTTCTTCTCTTGAAAGTTTGAAGTACTACAGTATTTCTGATATTGCACCAATGCAATTTTAAAGGCATTTTAGCCCTCCTTCACAGATTGTGCAGGAATTTATCAAGCCATTTGAGGTAATATAGTGAGAGCTTAATTTAAAGTCACTCAAAGTGGCAAGGGAATTAGCAAATCAGTTTGGAAACAGGACCTCTGATCTCCAAAATTCTTAACTGATGTGCTGAGCTAGTGGGCTTTCTGTCTTTGAAGGAATATCTCTGTTTACATAGCTTTCATTGCAAAAAAAAAAAAATTAGGGTTCTAAAGTCTTTAAATGGTTTAAATACAGGTTTGTATGTCCCCCAGTGATTGCAGTATGTTTTTGCCATTACCAGGTTATTTTTAATTAGACATGGAGACTTCTCAGTAGAATAGGATGCCATGAAGGCCCTTTGTTTTCTCAGTGTTGTGAGTAAAAATAGCACATTTTGCTCTTAGTTTGAACGCCCCACCCCCCACCCCCCGACCCGCGAAACAAAACTAGCTTTTTCTAGGTTGAGAACTTTGGACACCAATGAGAGTAATTTCTGCCAAGCAAAAATCTATTGCTGTTTGGCTTTCTTACATGACTGTATTCATGCAAGTGTTCCTCGTAGTCCAACATGAAGTGGTGTAGTATTATAAACCGTTATAACACAGTCATCCTTTTTTCCGAGTTTCAAATCATTAGCATAGGTCCAACAGTATAGAGAACAAATTTCCATAATAAAGAAAGTCCTCTCCCATTTAATCATTTACCGCCAAATGAACCATTTAATGCCATATTCAGACATATTGTTTGAGGATTTCCCAGGGCTCTTCCTTGATCCACTTACACTCCCTTATCTGCCTTTTGTCTCTTGTTAACCTGCTTGCTTTTTATAAGGGAAGAGGGGGAAGGAAAAATCAAATCAATAGCAAGAGGTCTGCAGCTGTTACTATATTAAACTTTTTTCCCCCTTTGTTTGAGATTTCTTGAAGCTTCTTTTTAGCAGCATCTAAGCACTGTAGTTTAACACATTCTGCGATTACCTGCCTTGCATGGAAATGATTTGATTGCTGCTTCTTTGTCCAGTCTAGCTCAACTTTAAATGACAGCTGAATTAGTTCTAGATTAATAGCTTGTGTAGTGGGAGCCATATCGGGGTGGTCTTGATTTATTTACAGCCTTAAAAGCTTCTAAAACAAGAGCAAAACATAGTTCTAAATTCACAGAAGAGTGGAGGTGCAAGGCTTCTGTATTTATATACTGAGAACCAGCCCCTCTAACCCTTGCTTTGAGTATGTGTGGTACTCATTTGGGAGTATACGGGTAAGTAAATTCTATTCCACAAGATAAAAAGCTGTGTAATATGCTTCAGAAAGTGTATGGAAACTGCCAACACTGAATAATGGTTCCACACTCGAACAAATTCAGGGGTGTGGTAACAGCATCAAGCCGGGAAATTTAGCATTTGACTCCAGTTGTATTTAGCTTAGTTCTGGCTGTGCCTAAATAGTGGTGTCTGTATTCAGAGTGCCACAGTTGCCATCAGGCTGTTCGTGCAGCACTCTGCAGTGGTTCCAGTGTGATTATATCTGTACTTGAAACCAAAAACAATGAGTGTGAGGGTTGAGGAACTACCTGTACCCATGCAAGTATATCTCCTAGCCTGAAGAAAGTGTGGCTTTGTGTGCATTGGCCATCAGGCCTGGCTCCTGAACTCTCACATCTCTCGAGTCATGTGTGGCCCAAACTGTGGCACAAAATGCTGGTGATGTTGTCAAGCCCACTGACAGGGGCAAAGTACTAGGGTTATGCAGAGCCAGACACCAGACTGGGTGATGGGTTTCTCATGTCGGCTTCGTTCAGTGATGCTGAAAGAAAAGGAAATACTTTTATGAAGGCACAAGAGAGCAAGAACTTTGTTTTCCCTACTGTGTATTAATTGTATATAAGGTAGGAATGGTACAGCAGAGAATTGGTGTTCACAAAAGAAAGATGTAATAGAACAAGCAGTCCCTTCAGCTCCCATTGCAGGATTTCTTCATGCAGTCCAGTTTTATATCCTTTGTAGTCTTTTGTTTTTAATGTTCAAAGCAATGAAGTTTCCTTTAAACATAATGTGGAATGAGATAACATTAAAAACACGTCCAAAGATGCAGAGAAAATGGCAGTCCATACTTAAAACTAATACATAAAATAATATTTGTTTAAACATTGTTCTCCCTAGGACAGCCTCATTTCCTAAGGGTCTCAAGAGGAGAGCAATCACACAGTATAATCTTGTTAATTTAATATATGTCAGTGCAATGCAAACAATAAATACAGAACATTCAGACTAGAAATTGCAGTAACTATATTAAGCAATCACAATTTCAGTTCATTATGCACTGACAAGCTTCTTAAGATAAAGATATACTATTTTCTTTAACTCAAACAATATGCCACATTTTTAGTAATAGTTAGCAATCACATAGCATGATTCATCCTCAAAGTACTTTAAAAATAATAATGATGTTTTAATCCCAAAGGTGTGTGTAGGTAAATATTATTAACCTATTGCACAGATGGAAAGATTTATATGGGTTAAATAGCTTGTCTTCGACTACAAGGATGGTCACAGTCAGTAGTGAGATGAGGACTCATTCTGCTCTGTTTTATGTTTAGACCTGTTTTGTCTGGTAAATTACTGGAAGAATCTCTGGAGCCAGTCAGCCCCTTCCATGATGTGTCCCCAAACCTTATACATTTCTGAGGATGTCACCATTCTTCACTATTGTTTTCTTTTCAGATGAGTAAGCCTATATATCTTCCTTTTTATGCAAACACATGTCTTCCTGGAAGGCCAGTTATTTCTTGACTTTGCATTAAAGTACCTATTTAGATAAGAGGGGAGATAATTCCCCTGATTAGTATCTTTGGATTTATTTTTCTTATAACCTTGTAAGAAAATCTAACCAGATCCTTGTCTCTCTTTTTCTCTCTCTCCCCTGCATGTCTTGAGATACAAATTCAGGATTAACATTTCTCTTCATCTTTCCTTTATCAAATGTTTATTCAAGCAAGGGAAACAAAGAGGTCTGATTGTAAGCTCCAGGACACCTACTGAACCTTAGACCTACTCCTGCAGTCTTGCAGAAATGAATATGTGGGAGCTTATTCTTTATTTGGAGCTCTCACTGAGTGAATTTTACTTTCTTAATAGCCACACATCCAGTTTTCAGACACTGCCTAGGATAAAAACGTAGTAAAACTGCTGCTTGGTATTCCCAGGAATCCTTTTGACAGAAGGATTAGTCCAAATACTGTGATGGATTTACATGGTAAGAAAGTGGATTGCTCAAGGACCAAAGCTTTCTAAATTTCAAGCAGAGCTGGTGTTGGTCTTGCAGTTTTGAAATCAGTATGGAAAAAGGAAGACTGCGTTTAAGACCCGCATTTCAGGATTCCTTATCTGCATTTACTGTGTAGGTATGGAGTAAGCAGTGACTGTGAAAATGACATTTCAGGTCAAGTTCTATTAAAAATGCCTCATAGGCATGCTTTATGTCCTTTTGCTATTTTTTACCTGAAACCAAACCCTATCTTTTTTTTTTTCCTTTTTAACACACAACAGCCTGGTTTTCAGAACTGATCAACGCCCCTTTTTCTCAGAAATTTCATTTTGAGCTGACTTGTCCTGTATTTCAGTATGGGAGACCCAGCCCATGAGCGGCTCAGTATATAATAATTTAACTGGGATTGTATATGTGTTTGTGGCATTGTGCCACTGAAATGTAATAAAGTTATGTAATAAATGTAATATTTCCTTCACTCAAAAGTGAACTGGACAGGTGGCACTCACAAAAAAAATATTTTGATGGCACTCCTGTTGTTCTAGTTATTCTTGAAGCATTAATAGAGTTTCCTAGATCAAAAACATGAAATAAGAATGGTGACTTGGTTTGATTGCTGCAGAGCTTTGAAAGCCTACTTGAGATCCACTGTGCAGCCAGGCCTTTTCTCTCTATTCATTGTTGTGTTGGCATTGAGAGCTACTTGGGACAATTATAGAAATATTACCTCTAGCCTGTGAAACTGGACCTTTATATATGGCTTGAAAGACAGCAGAATTAGAGGACTGTGAAATACTGAATTTAGGAGTGGTTGTTAGCAGGTACTAGGATAGAGGAACATTGTGCCTGGCATATGATAGAAAGATGGTACATAAGGTAAAGTTGATGAAATACAGCTGAGGAATAAGACTGTGATTTACAGCAATATCTATACTATTATTTGAAGTGTTCCCTTCAAAACAAGTTATTTATTTTCCAAAAGGTAGGAATCTGGCAATGCAGATGTCAGAGCTGATGGTTGCCTGCGGTTACACATGCACAGCTTACATGAACTCTTCAATGCCTGTGCCCAAATGCACCATCTGGATTCTCCAGTGTGTGCTACTTTGCTTTACTCACATTCCTTCTCTGTTTTCTTCGAGCCTTCTTTTTCTTTTTGGGGGGTGGAGGGGTGCTCCTCAACCTACAGAGAATTCTGTTTGCCTGCTCAGAACTTCATGGCTGATACTATTTACTGCTGGTTTTTCATTAACTCCTTCCATTGTATATCTTTTGCTTATTTTTCAAGCTTTTTAAGTATCACTCAGACACTTGTCCTTTCCCTTGTTCTCTTTAAACCTTCCAGTGTGCCAGCAATGCCAGCTGCAGTGCCACTTTGCCCTGCCGGCCCTCCCATCCTTTCTCATGACTTCAGGGTACCTGCCCTGGTTTGCCTTGTTTATTAACTGAAAATTAGCTGAAAAATATTCCGGCTGTTTGTCCCCGAAAGGCTCCACTATCCCCTTGTGAAATAAAAACCTCATAAACACCAAGTGTATGGGCTGGAATTCAATGTTTGGGTCTCTCCACTATCTGCAGAAGGAGCATAGGGAGTTGGATGATCCTAGAGGGCTCGTCTATGCCAAACAGAGGAATCATTTGAATAATAAATACGTATCTCTATGGCTGTTCCCTGGCTTTTTGGTTAATGATTTTAACTTGTACATGAAATTTAACTAGAAGTTCTGTGGGATCTGAGCTTGGATGTTTTGTTACTTGCAGTAGCCCATGAGGAAATCCAGCCTGAGTGCCTTCTCAGTGCTTTGCAAGCAAGGGAGAAATAGGAGCTCACCCAAGAACATCACACTGACATAGTCTTTACACCTGAAGAGCTGCTGTACCCACTGTGTGCTTGAGACGCCAAGCAAGTGTAGCCCAGTATCACCAGTATGGCTGAGACTTGTTTGTGACATGGGTAGCTCTGTGGCCCCTTTCAGCAAAGTGGTATCTGGGCACTTGGCTTGATGCATGTGTTTATCTGCCCATTACAGTCAGCCCTCTTCCACTTCACGCCCCCCATATTGCGGCTTCACATCTTAGCCGGCATGATGTTTTCAGTGATTAAGGAGGCCCATTTCGGGACTGCACATGCACGACCTGACTCGCATGAATATTCAAATTAGACAGTCATGAATATTGAAATCAACCCCCACGCCATGCCACACAGACCATGGGTGCACTGCTCTGCCCATGGCGAGTCGCACCGGCCCCGCTCTGCCCATCCAATCCAGGACACACTGGCCCCCCCCCTTTCCCCTCAGGGCCACGCTGTCTCTCCCCGCTCCCCTCGGGGCTGCCAGGACAGCGGCGCGGGCGGTTCCCCCACACCAGTGTCCCCAGCCAAGCAGAAAAGGGTTTTTTCCCTTTTTTCCCTTTTTTCCCTTTTTTCCCCACCATGGGGTGGCTGCAGGCACCAAGAAGTGCTGACACAAACACCAATACACAGCAAGGCAATGCCAAAACAGCACCGGAGCGCCGGGGGAGGGGTGTGAGTGTGCAGGGGAAATTTGCATATTAATGAGCTGCCAATCAACGCGGAAGGCGTGCTTCGCGGGACACAAATGAAACCGCAGTACCGTGGTATAGGAGACCCGACTGTATCTGGCTGGGACAGGACAGTGCTGGCAATAGCCCTGCTACCAGTGCAGGTGCTGCAACATGCAATGGGCAGGTGGGATTCCCTGCAGCAGTAAGTGGGTTTATGAATACACAATGTGGATTTAACTCATGTCTGAATTATATCCGCACAAGTCTGCTGAAGTTAACAGATTTATTCTAGACTAACATTAAGGGAACTAGAAATCAGATTCTCTCTCATACAGAATTCATTATACCATCAAGTTCTCCTCTGGCCAGACTCAGTGATAACTATGGAAGTTGCTGTACAACATGGTGAAGTATGTGAAAGAGCTTCACAGTGAAAACTGCTATGGTAACATACAATTAGTCTGTGCACTGACACTGAATAGCAAAAGGATGTTGAAACAAAATCCAAACTATGCAGAAAGGGAGTCATTTAACATCTCCGAGAAATACCTTGCAGCAGCCACTTGTCAAATTCCTTTTCAGCTGTAGTCTCCCATGTGTGCATGCTGTATTAGTTTAAGAAAAACTGTTGCACAAAAACCTACCTGTTGAAGTGTCTTTCAATGATGCTAAAAATAATTCTGTCATTGTCATCAGAGACTTTGAATGCTGAATCAAAAGGAGATTAAAATATTTAGCACCATGGAGATAATTTTCTGCATTCTAAAATTGGTGATGCAGGTAGCAGTCTTCATTACTGAAACTTTTTGAACCGTGATATATTCCCAACACTTTGCTTTAATTCAGACGGAAATTGAATTTTTTTTTTTTTCAGTAATTCCTGTGGAAACAGGCGCCTCCCACTGAGGATTCCAAGGTTTGAGAGCAGATTCAGTGCTGTGATGGCCTCAGCGCCATCATCCAAAGAGTGGAGGAAAAGGTGAAGTTGTGGGCTGACAGAAGGAGGAGGGGTGCAATATAACCCCCCTGTAATCCAGGAGGAGGTAGTCAGAGACTTGCTGAGCAGCTTGGATCCTCACAAGTCC
>WEKX01007513.1:41845-63361 GCA_013390025.1 Pitta sordida
TTTGCAGATGATACCAAGCTGGGAGCAAATGTTGAACTACCAGAGGGTAGGAGGGCCCTTCAGAGGGACCTTGACAGGCTAGAGAAATGGGCAGACTCCAATAACACAGATATTACAAGACTAAGTGCCGGGTTCTTCACTTCAGACATAACAACTCTATGCTTCGCTATCAGCTGAGGGATGAGTGGCTGGAAAGTGGTGAAATGGAGAGGGATTTAGGAGAACTGGTTGACAGAAAACTTAATATGAGGCAGCAGTGTGCCCAGGTGACTAAGAGGGCCAATGACATCCTGGCCTGTATCAGGAACAGTGCGGTCAGTCGGACTAGGGAAGTTATCCTTCCCCTGTACTCGGCGCTGGTCAGACTACATCTTGAGTACTGTGTCCAGTTTGGGGCTCCCCAGTCTAAGAAGGGTGTTGAACTAATCAAGGGGGTCCAGAGAAGAGCGATAAGAATGGTGAAAGGACTGAAGAACAAGCCCTATGCGGAGTGGCTTCCGGAACTAGGGTTGTTCAGCCTGGAGAAGAGGAGGCTCAGAGGTGACCTGATTGCTGTTTACAACTACCTGAAGGGAGGTTGCAGTCAGGTGGATGTGGGTCTCTTCTCTTAGGCTGATGACACCAGAACAAGAGGACGTGGCCTTAAACTACGCCAGGGGAGGTTTAGACTGGATGTTAGGAAGAGGTTTTTCACAGAGTGATCCCTCAGGGGGATGGTCTGCCCAGGGAGGTGGTGGAGTCACCATCCCTGGAGGTGTTTAAGAGAAGACTCAATGAGGAGCTCAGTGACATGGTCTAGATGGTGGGAGGCTTGGATGTATGGAGCGTGGTGCCTGTGGTTCCACGCTTGTGGGCCTGATCCCTGAGTGGGCGTTCACTTGGGAGTTGAACTAGATGATCCTATGGGTCCCTTGCAACTCAGAATAACCTGTGAAGCTGTGAAGTTCAAGAGCAAAGGGATGACACCTCAACGCTTCTGTAGACTGTTCTGTCTTGAGATGCCTCAGTAAAATAAGAAACCAAGTTTTAGTCACACAGGTTTCTGTAGACCCCATGAGATCAATAAATTGTCTTTACATCAATTTACTTTCAGATGTTTTATTGGTGATAGTGCCTCAGGTTCAAAGAAATCAGTTTACCTCTCATTGTGCAGATTATGTCAGCTGGTTTGTAAATTTAAATTTGCAAATTGGGCGTAGTTGATGAGCAAATATAAAACACAGTGTTCCTTTCTATTGGAATACCAGTGCAAATTTTCCAAAGTAGCAGTTTGAAGCAATTCTGTGAAACCATTTCCAAGAGAACAGAAACATGTGAAATAGTGTGTAGGGCAATACATTTTCATTTTCTTAACTATGTATTATAGACTTCTGTTTTCTACAGACAGTGCATCTGACTTTGGTGAGAAAAAGAAATACACCTCTGCCAGTGGTACAAAGTCATGACATATCCATGCTCTCATTTTGTAAAGGTTCTTGCATTTTCTCAGACTAGGAATCTTCACAGAAAGAACTGGTAATTACACTTGTCATCCTCTCACTTGGCTACAGCTGCAAAGATATAATACAGTAACAGGCTCAGGTTTAAAATGGCATTGACTCAATTGTAATTCCCAAAGGTCACCATCATTAAAATCTAGGGCATGAGTTTTACACATATCACTAAGATCAGGCAGAGAAAGAAAATAATCTACAGGGAAAGAGATTTCAGGATCCTGTAATTCTCCTAGCTTTCAGAGCACTGATTATGTAATGCCTGAGCTAGAGGGAGCTATAGAAAATAAAAGTATCTGAAAAAGAAAGGAAATAATTATGTATACCATCAGTCAAGACAAATAGCACCTGTGTTGTAAGGTCAAGACTGCCCCCAGCCTTCAGTGCTTGGACTTTCCCTTGTTTTACTTCATCCAACAGGCCAATATTGAGCATTATTATTCACACAGTAATGACTTACACATTACAGGGTAACATTGGCAGATGTAGTTACTGAGCCTTTCTGCATCATATTTGTAAAGTCATGGAAATCAAGCAAAGTCCCCAGTGACTAGAAAAAGGGAAATATCACACCTCTTTTTGAAAAGGGTAAAAATAAGACCCTGGGAACCACCAACCAGTCAGATAGTTCTATGTCTGTTTAGATCATGGATCAGGTCCCCCATGAAGCTTTGTCAAGGCATGTGGATGACAGGGAGATGATTAGAGACAGCCAGCATGACTTCACAGAGAGCAAGTCACACCTGACTAACCTGGTGTTCTGTGGTGTACAGACTGTGTTGGTGGAGAAGGGAAGAGCAACTGATATAATGTGTCTTAACTTCTTTAAGTCCTGTGATGTGGTCCCACACACCATCTCTGTTGCTCAGTTGGAGAGGTGTGGTTATTATGGTGTGGTGGGCTGTTAGGTGCCCACCAAGCCCCTCTGTCACTCCTTGAGAGGAGTGAGGGAGAGAACATAATGAAAAGTTCATAGGTCCAGATAAGGACAAGGAGATCACTCAGTATTTAGTCTCAGGCAACACAGACTTAGCTCAGGGAAATGAATTTAATTTATTGCCAGTGTAGCAGAGTAGGATAAAGAAAACCAAGAACAAATGTAAAACCACATTCTGTGATTCTGTGATAGCACTGGGAAAAAAAAGTGTTCGAATGTGTGTTTGTCCAGGCAGTGACATTCGCTCCACACCAGCCTGAGGCTAAAGTATACACTTCTCTAAGTGTACAAAGGATTCAGCACCCTTCGGCATCTCGGAGTTACAATCATTTATTTCTGTGGCATATATTGATTTCTGAGCTATGTATTGACTATCAGATCTCTTTCTTGTCATCTTATATATGTTCTGTACAATATCCAGATAAGCTTTTGTAGTGTCACCTCCCTCACCGCCCTGCCCTTCCAAATCCTTCAGTATGCTGCCAGAGCCTCTGATACTGCCTGGCTGGTTTATGTCGGGTTGCAGCATGAGGATCCACTGAGTCAGTTGCTTTAAATCTATATTGGACTAGTCATTGTAGTGTCCTTGTTTGGGATTTCTGATTGAATATTCATCTGTGTAATAACTGAATGAGAAGATTTAAAGTTTTCAAATTTTAATGGATTAATAGTAGCTATTCCGTGGGAAAGTATGTACTGTAACTGTTTATGCAAAGAACATAGAGCTGGGTATTAAGAAGTATTGTGTCATTGATTACAAAATGGCAAGGGTGGCACAGAATGATCTGTGCATACCTAGAGAGAGGGTCTGAAGAGGAGGGGGATGGAAAACAAAAAAGACAGTGGCAATTACTATAATAGTATGTAAATGATAAAGCATATAATCTGACAAATAGTCAGGAAATTTTCTTCAACATCAACGTCACAACAACCAGGTCAGACAAAAGTCCCAGACTGGTGTGTGAGATACAATCTTGTATAAGTAGAGGGAGAGGTTGACAGTTTAGAAGAACCTGATAGAAATTTTGCCACTGATTTAATTATGATCAGATTTGGGCATAATGTGTTACCATAGCAATTGTCTCCTAATTACTGAGTTCTCACAGGGCTAGTACAAATGAATAACAAACAAAAAATCAGCAAGAATGTTTGATCTTTTCTACCACAGCTGCAAATCACTGGGTCTGATGTAGGGATTGGAAGATATTCTATGACCCACACCATATGAGTTTCATTTATATACGTGATCCTCATGGTCCTGGCAGCAAAACTAAAGAGTCTGTAAGGGGAAAAGGAGGACACAGATAAGAAGAGTGTACCTAAGAATGTGACCATTTATAATTTATTGAACTAGATTCTGATCTAACTTAATTCCCTGGCTTCAATGGAATTTATGTTGGATTTACATTGGTGTAAACAGGATCATATCTGATCCAGATCTGGATCCCTGAACCTTATGTAGCAACAAGAAATATATCTGGCATTTCCTGTAATGTGTGGTATATTATGCCACTGTAGTATTTGCTAAATCACATCACTTGGCCTGTTTTGGAAGAGCAGTTAATAAGGAAAGAGGATTTTTTTAAATGTCATGTTTGATGTCTTTCTTCCAAGGATAACTTCCAACCTCCATCAAGCTGCAGTTTCATTCTAATTTAAATCATTAGATTCAGGAGAGGACAGGGTAATCCATCCTGAAGAAAAAAAGGAATCGATGCAAGTAGGTGTAATTAGTAGTACTTTCCTCTGGTAAGTCAATGTTGTAGAAAGAACTGAAAACCACTGCAGACTACATTTGTTCTTCCTAATGTATTGTGACTTCCTCACAGCTTTTATAATGAAGTTGTTTAGATCTCCTCTAGGACTGATATGTCTTTTTTTCTGGTTAAACAGATTGACAAGCTCCAATATACCATGAATAATTTTATCTGTCAAGAAAGATCCAGACATGCAGGCTCATGTAGGCAGCAGGGGTTTTAATTTTCTTATTTGTTGAAAACCAAAATAAGCCTTTGATGAAGTGCTTACTTCACACTTCATGTTTTTACTGAGTTTATTAGATATATTTATAGGTGTAAATCCTTGGGGATATTCTATCTAAATCTGAACTTACTTGCAGTCCCTGGCAAGGTAGGTACAAAGATTTGTGCGCTATGTAAGTTGTTGATTGCTCCTTCGCATTCATTCTGATTTGCCAAGAGAATACTCTTTTTTTGACAAGTTTAGTGACATAAATTGGATAAAGGAAATAGTATACCAAAAGATGAGAACATGACTACTCCATGTGTTTAATTTTCTCCACCAGTCAGGTTATTTATTTCATAAGCCTGAGCTAGTGGGAATACACATAGCATGAATCTACATTTGAAATGAAAAATAAAACCCCAAATGCTACAATTCTTTTTGGAGTGCATATTTTCCAGGTTTTAGTATAAAAACCGATGTTTGACCAATAGTATCTTACACAATTTAGCACACCTTGTGATTTTATATACAGTCGGCCCTCTTGCACTACGCACCCCCCATATTGCGGCTTCAGATCTTAGCAGCATGATTTTTTAGCGATGTAGGAGACCCATTTCTCAACTGCACATGCGCGACCGTCCACGGCGTGGGCAGCGTGGGTGGTGGTGGCAGGGGCGGCGGCGGCCGCCATTCAATGCGGAAGTCGGGCTACGCGGATCCCGATTAAGACCACAGGTGCGCGATATAGGAGACCCAGTTGTACTCTTATTGGTTTAGAATACTTTCTGCAAGATGCCTGCCAGTTTTGGAATATACTCTACTTACTTTATTTTCCTTCCCCTTTACATCTTACTGGAATCCTCCTTCCAGTGATACATTAACTTGTCCAGCCTAGAGTATTGCCTCTGGAAATTGTATCAGGGCAGTATTTGGGCAGGTCTTCAGAAACGCCTGGGATCAGGTGCTTAGGGAAAAGCGCAAGAAGAACATGGTGTGTACATGTGTAGAGTAGCCTTTACAACTATGTGAAAAAAACCCAAACCATGAGGAGAGTAATCGCCATGGGATTTTTTCATAAAGGCACAATCCTCCTTCTTGCTGCTGATCGAAAGGTCTCTGTGTTAGAACTGTGAGGAATCACATTGGCATAACTCTTGCCTGGTTCAGAACTAAAATGCAGTTGCTTCTGATACTGAGATTTGAGTAGTAGATACAAGCCTGGAATGATCCTCTATCACCAGACACTAGCTGTAATGGCACTGATCCTCTTGGCAGCAATCTTTTTTGCCAAGGGGAGTGTGTTTGGCACCAGACAGGTCAGGCAGACTGTGCACTCGCACACCACCCCTTAGAGCCCTCTGTATTTCTGTATCAGGAATGTACAGCATGTGAAAGCTTATGAAAGGCTGTTCAGACTGAGCTGGAGACTTTTCTAGGTTTCCCATAGAAAACCACTCTATTCCTTTCATTGTGCCAGATGCTGAGTTTCCAGACAACCCTCCACAGCTCAAGCAGCTGCCTTCGTCTGCAGATCAGCTGTTTGAGCTGCTCCACATCCACCAGTGCCTTCTTTTTGCTGTTCATTTGGCATGTTTTGTAGGCAGAAACTCTTTGGGAGTCAGCGGAGTATTTATCAGTAGCCACAAGTCAGCTAAGAGATAGAAGTACTGCTGATGCTTGTGCATGGATCCCTGCTTGATTTGCTAGAGATAGTGGTTTGTAATATGATGCCTGTAGCGACAGCCACAGTCAGCTTCTGGAGAGGATGAATCAGTTTCTTGATCTCTTTGGATACAAGTATTATTAATCTGCCAGCCTTCAGGTCTGAATGACTAATTACTGATGGGGTGATACAAACTTTTCATAAATGAAAATTCTCAGAATCCATTGATTATCACTGGACTGGGAGGTGTGGAGGTACTGAAAACTTTGGTGACTGTAGTATGCACGTAGAGGATACATCCCCTCCATGCAGTTTTGCTGACTCTCGGTTTTGACACCT
Source organism: Pitta sordida (assembly GCA_013390025.1). NCBI lineage: Eukaryota > Metazoa > Chordata > Aves > Passeriformes > Pittidae > Pitta > Pitta sordida. The sequence continues at coordinate 48,243 of WEKX01007513.1, forward strand.
TTCAGCATTATAAGAGGGCTGTTTGACTGGACAAATCCCTCATTATAAGGTGTATGCTGTCTTTCTTCAGATGATCTTATAAAAATCCTGAGTCTTTTAGAAGGAGAAAAAAAAAAAGGTTCTTTTTGCACCGAGGGATATTTAGATGATGTGTCACTTCATTGGAGCTTTTATACTGATTCCTGAACAAAGCGGAGCTTCCTTCCAGGCAGAAAGATGATCATCATCACTTTCTTTTTCTCTCGTTGGAGGGATTGGAGGAAACTTTAAAGATCATCTAGCTCCCACCCTCCTGCCATCGTCAGGAACACCTTCCACTAGACCTGAATGGTCTTGAACTCTACAAGATAATATCTTGAAGTCTTCAAGATGAAGGTAGCATTTTATGGAAAGAAGACCGTATATTGTCTGCATATGTATGACTGGAAAAAAGGCAGTAATTTTGGCAGGTTTGTTAAAGATTGTTTTGTAAATCATGATACAGTCTATATTTGTCCTCCTGATGAAATCACTTTCAATTTTTAACTGTATTTCTTAAGAAAGTAAAGCCCAAATAACTGTCTTGCCAGTCTGCCTGACTCCCTGCACATGTATTCTTAAGTGTTGGCCAGTTTTAGCTACTCGATGGGAAGCAGAAGTCTCATAGATACCAAACTCCTACAAGCTTTGTGGAAATACATCTGTCGTTTTGTGGGATACCTTTGTGAAAGAAAAGATAAGGAGAATTACACTGATGCCCATTCTTTTTGTAAGGCAGGGCTGCCAAAACATGTGTGATACCAGCCTGCCATCAGAAACCCACCATTATTATGTCTCTTGTTTTGGAAACTCATCAAAAAGATTTCCAGAAAGCTGGGTTACTGCCGTACTTCTGGTCAGGTATTCTCTGTAGTTCTGTGCTTTCTCTCCTCACTGCATTTGAGGGACCCTTGACTCTTGCAGAAAGCGGCCTCTTGGCCAGCATTCCTACCCTGCCACAGCAGCAACACATTGTGTTTGGATTGACAGTCTCAGAGGAATTACACAACTGCTGGTCCTTGCTGCCCGTCATGCATATGGGAATAAAAGCTTATTCAGGGTGTATCCTTGGTCTCAGCAAATATATCTGTCTAAAAGACAATGATCCTCAATGCGTGCAATATGGGTCCTTCAAGAAAGGAAACAAAATGGACAACAGATCTTGAAGAATTCCCATTACTGCTCCCAAACCATTTCTTTTGGCAAGTCTGAACCATTTGAGCTCAATCATCCAATTTTAATTGCCACCACAGAACTGTGCATGCTTTACTGGTCTCTTTTTTTAATTTTTTTTTACTGCTCTTGTGGTGTTAATCTGTCCCATGACAAAGTTTTTACCAAATCTTGCAGATCTCACATACATATATTCCTAGCTGGAAGCAAGACTGAGGAATGAAATACATACGATTGTGAGTGCTTAATCACAGACCTTTGTGCTCAACTTTGGTTTTGTTACTTCGGAGTTCACTGTTTTAATGTACAAATTGAGCACTGTTCCTTTCATCATTTCATTACCTTTAATTACAGTCATAATCATCTGAATATGGAGTCCTGTTATCAACTGCTCTTAACTAATTAATGCTGTAAATTACATGGAAAATCTAAGGTGAAAGTTGCTATGCAATAAAAATTATTATTTATGTTTCTGGCTCCCAGTGTATACCAGATAGATTATTTTAAAAGCATCATGTCCCAAATATGGAGAATATCACTTTACTCCTGCGCTAGACACTGTGCAATTACACAGAAGCTTTGGGGGTTTGTTACTGACAATTGTACTATGTACCATGAATTTAAGGAAATGAAGAGTGTAAATTCCTGCTGCCCGGAGTTTTCCTGTGAGGTCAGGTTATCTCTTGGTGCAGGTGATCCCAATGGATTTTGGCCTATGGGTTCAATTCAAGGAGCAGTCTGGTGTTTTGCCTATGAATCTTCCAGTAGATACAGACTGGACTGGGTGGGAGAGGAGCACAGAGAAATCACAGAATCACAGAATCANGTAGTGAACATCTACATCCTACTTCCCTGGTTTGTATGGCTTGTAAGATCTGGTTTTAAGGACAGTTTGGCAGGGCTTGTGGAGTTCAGATGTGACTGATGGGGGAAGGTCAGGGATCACAGAATCAACAGAATTAGTAAGGCTGGAAAAGACCATAGAGATCAAGTTCAACTTATCACCTGGTACCTAACCTAACCTGTTACCTAACCTGTTGTCAGCCTGCTACCGACACACATCCTACCTATAACACACTACCCTAATATCTAGGTCATGTCACCAAGTACATCATCCAACCTTTTCCTAAACACCTCTAGGGATGGTGACTCCACTGCCTCCTTGTCAGCCCATTCCAGTGAAAAATCAGAAAAGCTATAGAAGAGATGAAGACAACCTGGTCCTCCTTTCAGTGGTGCTTTTCCAAGGCTAACCTTTCCCTGACTTACTCTTGCTCTTCTTCTCTGGCTTCATTTGTGATTTTTCTGGCTTTTTTTTTCTGGCTTCAGGTGCATGTTTCTCCCTGACTGTATCCACAAACCCTGCTCATGTGTTTTTCTCCAGCGAGGCATCAAATGTTGATTAATCCCAATGCATCTCCAGCATCTAAAACTTTTCTTAGGAGCCAGATATTGCCCACACTGTGCACAAAACTGCTGCTGACATCAAGGGTTGCATTGTGGATCAAGGTGAGCATTGACAATACAAGAATTTTGCTGTGTATCAAGGGCAGTGCATCTCTGTGGGGATTTCTGCACATTTCTTTCCAAATGGTTACACTGGCAGTGAGACAGGCTCCTACATTCCAAACAGCAGAACACAGATCTGTCCCTGTCATGGTTTGATCACTAGAACTGAAGAATAAAGCAAGTCCTGCCTAGTCTCCACTGTGTATTAAAGTTACCCTCAAGTATTAAGGTTATTTTTTTCAGAAAATGTGTTGTAAAATTCCATCCTTACTAAAGGCTTTCAGAGTTTCGCAGTTTTTTTTAGTGGAATCAGGGCTTCCTCCTTCATTCAGCAGCTATCTTCTTTGGCAGGTGTGATGGCTGTCCTCTGATGAGTTAAATGATTCTTTCCTGTAGTTTGGATATCAATTTGCTAAATATGTGAAGTGCGTTAGGATAAAAGTGAGCAATTCAAAGTTGTGTGCATAAAAAAATCCAGTAAAATTTAAGCCTGAAAGTTAAAAATACCCAGTCATTATTAATTTAAATCATGTTATTAAGTAATTTTACTTCCACTTCAGAAATATATTTCTGAAAGAAGTTCCCTCACAGTAGACTGAATAGCATGCGTTCTGTTAGCATTCCTAAAAGCCTGCAGCCAGTTATTCATCCCGCTGTTTAATTTACAGCCTGTGGTTTATGATGGGTCCGTTCCAGACTGTACATCATTCATCTAGAGGGTAGAGGAGACTCTGGGATTATGAAGTGAACCAAAATAAACCCTCTTTATCACACATAATTCTTGAATTACAGAATGAAATATATCTTTATGATCATCTCTTTAATTAAACCAGAAAATTTTGTCACCCTCATGGAATTGTGCCAGTTGATGCCTGTGGCAGAGTGTAAGCTAGCTTTAACAGGATTGTCCCTAGAAAATCCAGGCAGTATTTTAATACAACTGCATCCTGAACTCAATTTGTTTTGTTTAAAAAGAGCTAGAAGGAGTATAAATTTTATAGCAAGTATTTCCAGTATGAAGCTGGTATAAATTGTTTTGCTCGGAAAATAACTACCAATGTTTGAAACAAAGTTTCATGTATAGTTGAAATGTATGTTGTCAGGATTCCTGAAAGTCATAAAATAATCCCCTTTCTACATTGAACAGTTGTTCTAGTTCTCTGACAAGGCACATATGAAATTATTGTTTATTGTTTTGATCACAGTGAAGCCCTTGGTAATATATATACGTAGATGTGTGCAAGTGTGCACTGTCTTCATAAGCCTCTGAGCTTCTTTTCTAAGTCATGCCGTGCTCACATTTGTTGAACGATATTGCAAGAAAATTATTACTTTATTTTGACATTTTTCCTAGGAAGCTCTCTTATACTGCTTCAGAAGATGTCAAGAGCACTTACAGGGAGTAATGAAAAGAACTTTAGAAAACTCATCTTTCACGATAATCTGAGCTTTACAGTCGCACTCTTCATGCCAAAGTGTTATCTGAGCGCACTGTCACTCTCCTGAACTGCCACGTGCTAAGGGAATCTTCAGCTAATATTGGACTTCAGGTAGTGCTAGGACTGTGTATTTCCAGACTACATTGTTAAACAACCTGAGCAGCTGGTCTCGGAGATCTGCACTAATACTGCTAACTTGGGGCTTGATTTTAAAACATTTGTGGTGAATTTTTCAAGGTCACCGATGTCACTGAGTGGCATGAATGAGACCTGATACTTCTTTTAGGACGTCTAAAAAATCTCTCTCTTGGCATGTATAGAGATACCAGTCATCCAGTGCCAGCTTCACACATGGGCAGGTTGTAGGCTTGTATCAGTGAATGACTTGCAGAGCTATTTCTCTCAAACCTTTTCTGATTTGTGCACCTGACAATAAGTGCTTTATAGTCTGGTACACTCTTTTGCATGCACTGAAGAAAACCACAATAAGGACTAGTATAATAACGAATAATTCTGATACTTTTTTTTCCCCAAAAAAGCCAGGGCAGTCTTTTCATTCTACTGGAAGCCCTTTTATTTATTCTTTTTAAAATAGCTTGTTTTCCACGTTGAAAGTCAGCAGTCATCACTTTAATGTGTGTGCCAGTAAGGGCAATATCTCCTGGTAGGGAAAGAAAAATGCTAAGAGCAGGAATTAAGTAAAGATCAAAATCTTTTGACTATAACGTTTTTTTCTGTCTCTGTAGTACACTAGACATTTGTACACATTTGTCTAACTGTAATGAAGCAGAGAGATATACAAAGGTACATTCAGAATAATTGGGTGAAAAAATATCAGAACATGTATAAATGTCTTTATGGTGTATTAATATTTAGGTGTAGAATATTTTTGGTTTTGTTGATATATGTTAGATGATACAGGTTTATGACACAAAATATAGAAGCGAAAAAAAAGAAAGTGATAAATGAGACTCGTGATAAATATCTCTTCTCAGACGTGTGCTTCCAGAGAGATTGTATTAATTAGTACTGAGATTTTTAGGGGTAGAGGCATTATGAATAGACAGACAAACACACAGAGGATAAGCTACCCTGCTACTCCATCATGGTACTTTTGTGAACAAAGTGCAGCATTGCTGAAGGGTGTCTTGACAGATTCATAGCTTTGGTTTTCTTTTAGTGGGCTCTTCAAGTGTTAATAAAAATATAAAAGTTTTATGTCTGTTTCAGAATTATTTGGAGTGCAGGCATCTGCCATTGTGCTTCCAAGAATGTCAAATAGAACCTGAAGGGAAAGGTCGTGGAGCCCAGCTCTCACAAATCAGATTCCTGTGTCAAAAGGAATAAGGTTTTCCACCTGTGCTGTGTGATTTTACACTCAACTGCACCCAGAGTTTTCACCAAAGGAAATCAGTCAGCTTTCTATGCCTGGTGGATGGGGCGGGGATGCAGGTGTTAACCACTGTAACAGACATCATGTCAATCACAGCTGTCAGATAGAGTTGTCACCAGTTTATGTTGTGCTTTGGAGATGTTTAACAGAAATGACTTTGTTAAAACTTTAAAGGCAGAAAAAAATGAAAAGGAGGATGGGTAACAGAGGAAAAACTGGAGAAGTGGTTCTGTACTGTGCAATGCCTCTCTTTGCTGGCTCCTGGGAGGCAGCAGGAGGAGGCAGCAGGCACAGAAGTTGATCCAAAGTCATGAAAAAGAAATCTCCAACAAAGACTTGAATTAGTTTATTTCAGTTGCTGCCAACGTGAAATTTCCCCATTTCTTCCTCCAGAGTAAATAATTAAAATCATTAGTGCTTTTTGGCATTGTGCTGCACCACATCATGTCACATTCCATAAGCACTTTGCTGTGAAATAGTGGAATTGTGTTTTTCCAGAGACTTATTAATTCAAAAGCCTGGGTCACATGTAAACAAAAAAAGAAAGGGGCAAAACTCTAGTGCAGATGTCTGTGCTGTGCAACTCCCTGGTGGCTCTTGGAATTACTTTCCCCTTGGAGGAAGCTCACAAGTTAGCATTCAATGCAGCAAAATTTTAAATTGATTTTGCAGGATATAAATCTTTCACCCTGACCACTAGGAGCATGTACCTGGTTCTGACACATGGCCGAACTGCATGGAACTTGTCTACTTCATATTTGAAAAAAGATGGGCTCTGGATTGTCATGGCTAACAATATTGTAAAAAATATATAAACCAGACTATTTCCTCAGTGGCTATAAATAGTCAGCTTTGCTGATAGGGCTGAGGATCTGTCAGTCCTCTTTGTGTATAAAAGTGCTGCAGTTTGGTTGAGATTTTTGAAGGGCATAAGCAAAATAGAGACTATTTGTTCATTTTATTTTCAGGGAGAAACAGACAAAGATGAGATCTATATTTCAAAGCTTTTTCTAATATAGGTATATGGGGGAAAAAAGCGCCAACAATATCTGACATAGCTGTGCTGGCAAAATGCTGAGTTTATTTGCTGTTACAGCAGCCAAAGGCACCTTTTGCTGATATATTTAATTTGGGGAACTGCTTTACACAAACAATTCAGAAATTTGCCTGTGTTACTATATAGTTGATCATGTCTGGTTTGGACATGGCTGAACTGCGTGGTTTTCTGTTCTACATATATATATATATATATGCCTCCATATGTTACTCTATGAAAAAGTCACAAAACAGACACAGAAGAGAGTGTGTGCAGGGAAACCACCTGAACTCTGTACTGGGAATCTCTTCTCTCAGGCTGACAACACCAGAACAAGAGGACATGGCCTTAAGCTACACCAGGGGAGGTTTAGGCTGAGTGTTTGGAAGAGGTTTTTCACAGAGAGAGTGATCGCTCATTGGAATGGTCTGCCCAGGGAGGTGGTGGTGTCGCCGTCCCTGGAGGTGTTTAAGAGAAGACTTGATAAGGAGCTCAGTGACATGGTCTAAATGGTGGGTGGCTTGGATGGATGGAGCGTGGTGCCTGTGGTTCCACTCTTGTGGGTCTGGGAGTTAGACTAGATGATCCTGTGGGTCCCTTCCAACTCAGAATAACATGTGAGGTCTGTGAAACCAAAGGGTTCCTGGGGGCTTCAAGTCAAACTGCAGACATCAGAGAAATACACTACAGTTCTTTCATGAGGGATACTCTTAGGTGTATTAACAGCTGTGTTTCTTGTTTATACATGGAGGAGATGAGTGGGGCAGCAAACCAGTTCCAGTTCTCCAGGCCTTTTATGAGTGAGGGATGGCACCCAGCTGCTTTTGCTGGGTCTGTGAAAAATGGACACTTATGAAAGGAGACTTGTAGTCATGCAAGTGGCATAGGCATTGGCTCAATGAAGCTACTGGGATGTTCTGGGTGTCAACAAGTGAGTTTTAATGTTTATATAGCATGCATTGCAATATAGAAAACATGAGGAATTGAATACCCATTTTGACACTTAAAAAAGATACAGTTTCAGAAGTACTGACTTCCTATATCTCTAATTTAGAAAAGACAGACCTTCAGGCTCCCAGTTCTTCAGGAGGCAAGTTGAAGTTTTAGACACATTTATGTTTAGAATGTTTAGAAACATTCAATGAGTGTAATTTGTAGGAACTCAAAATCAGAGAATGGATGTGCTCAAGCCAGTGGATTTTCCTCCCTCACATTTAGGTGCAGTATCCTTTTAAGATACAGTGGAGGTGGTTATCCTCAGTCATTTATCTGGAAGGAAGATTATGGAAACCATCAGTACTGTCAAAATGGCACAACAAAGTCATTTAAGCATCCTCCTGAAAGTCAAGAGAATTTCAATTATGGGTTTCCTGACATGAGAACTCAGATCTAAGGGGCTGAGAGCACAATGTGGGTGACTGCAGCATCTCACCAGCGTGGCAAGGCTCACAGTCAGCTTTTGTCTTTGAGGCATTTCTGAGAGTGAAGGAGCTCTAATGAGGAATTGTTTGTTTGTTTGTTTGTTTATATGCCTGCAACAGAAAGGCCAGCAGTTCAACAGCTTGAGCCTTCAAAAGCTACCATTGCCTCCAATGTGTAGTATCAGGGTAGTCAAAGGTGTTCCTGTTTCAGTAACCCCAGAATAAAATTCAGTGTCTCCAGGGCTGCAGGAAAATTTTAGTTGGGCACTATAGAGGCTACTTTCCCATGTTTCCCATAAACTATTTTAGAACTTAAATATGTCATTTAAATTTACACTCTGCCAGATACTTTTGCTTTTTTCCCACTTTTCTCTGTGTTTAAGACAATGATTCTTCATAAACTGTCAGAGTCTACACAGTAATACTACACCTTGATGTCATCAGACTGTGATTCCCTTTTATTAAGTAATGAGCACCATGGGTTAAAAGTCTGCGTATCATTCTTTGACGGTGACCTGGACCTTGTTAAAAGCATTACTTGTAGGGCTTTCAGTTCAATCAGATGCATACTGATGAAAAAACAACCACCCGGAGCTCTCGTTGACTATGTGCAGGCAAAACTTGACAGCCCAGCATCAAACAAGAAATTGATTTCAAACCCAGAAGTCAATATCCTGCTTTTGCAAAGGCACTTTGGCACTTGAGACGAAAGTTTGCATGTAATGTACACATTTGATGAACAAAATACAGAGGAGATGGCTTATTTAGACTTGATTTGGTGCACTAGTGGTTTTGTTTAATCAGTAAAGCCAATGAAGTGTTGACCTGTGCAACTAGACGGGAGCTTCAACTCATTTTATGTGTGCACATACAGCATCCAAGTGGGCCTGATTTTTCCCGTAATTAATCTAAACAAATTAAACGTCTGGTAATGTATCAGAATGAAATCTTAATAAAAGCCTAGACTTGACAATCAATAACAAGGCTCCATTTTTCCTGCTGCCTGATTTGGAGATCCTCCCTTTCCACTTGCTACTTGTTACGATTTGTGAGATCACAGAATCACAGAATCACAGAATATTATGAGTTGGAAGGGACCCACAAGGATCATCTAGTCCAACTCACCATCTAACACCCGTAAAGAGACCGAGAGCACATCGCAGAGCATAACACCAACCTAGATCCCTCACAGTCTAGCAGGCCACTCCGAGACGGAGGGGGCACAACGTCATCCAGCCCTACACCTCCCGGCTAGACCATAGATGACGCATGATTGCCTTGTTACGCATTGTATCCTGCTGGAAGTCAAGCTTAGATTTTGATAGTTACAGAATTTTTTTGCACTGGTCCTGGTATATGTAGCTTTATTAGCAATGTCTAAAACAGCCATGGATGGTGTCTGGAGATATTCACAGGGACACAACTGAGTAGTGTTGTTATGAAAAGTCACTACAGGTTTTATGTTCTGCAAGTTTTTTGTGGTGATCACTTATTGTAGCGCTTGTTATTGCAAATTCAATGTCCAAGTTGCACATTTAGCTGAACATTCATAGCTATTTACATCTATATAACCAATATTCTTCTATTAAATAGTTCCCAGTGCTTGTGAGAGTTTTCTTAACAAAAGTCTGCATGAAATTTGCAATACAGTGTGCGTAGCAGGATTTCCTTAGACTTTAGTCGTCCACAGTTTGTTCCACGTTTATGCATATAGCATTATAAAGTACTGGACAGATACACACCTGTGAAGATTGGGATTCAAAGAGTTGAACTTCAAGAAGACTGAATCAGAATACTCTCCAGAACCAAGACCTAAGCACTGATGATTTTGACTGTATGAATGAGGACTATGCTTTTCTCTGGTGAGAATCCTTAATAGAACAGCAGCTCCCTATTACTCAGTTACTTAAAATAAAATAGAGAGAAAAACATCAAAGTAGCTTTCCTACTGTTTTCTTATTACTTAATGGAGATTTTACATCAGTTCTATTTTCCTTTAATGTTTCAGTGTCGTTTTGTGACTTAGCATTTTGAAAACCAGTGGCAAAAGAAATTGCTACAGAAAAAGATGTATTTCACAGTTTTGTGCAAACAATCCTCTTGATCATAGGAGAAGCTAGTCTTAAGTTTAATTCAGTGGATATACTTCTTAAGGAGAGATTCAGTCACTCAAGTTTTAATAGTGATTCTAGTTTTTAAGTGTTAGTGAGAGAAAAGAGTCATCTCTGCTCAGATAAATCATCTGAGTATTGAGTGACCTGTTTCACTCCATCTCTGTCACCATCCTGCCCAGTGGCTTTGTCACTGGACTACCCAACTGTCCTGTGGAGACAAAGACTTGTCAGACATTCATTGAAGGAGGAAGTTCTCCACTAGGTTGCAGAATATCAGTAGCAGTCCTGAGATGGACCTGCTTGGTACGACAGAGCACTTGGTACCACTTTTGCACATTGCTTCAGCTCAATCCAGGCATTGCACATTCAGATGGATTCTCTGCAAACTGGAGAAAAGCTGGATCCTGGCTGTCACCTGAAACCACCACAGTACCCTGCAAGCAGACAGCTCCTCCCATTTTGATTTTCCTCCTCATACTTTTCATTATCTGCCAAGTTGGAAGTTAGGTAATCTGCTTGCATTTCTCACTTTTACAGGCAAAATCCCTGTGCCCCCTACAAAGGTGCTGGAAAGGACCCAGTTCAATGTTTTGCAGTCCACCTGGCCTTAGGTGGCTCATCAGCTTAATAAGGTGTCTCCAGATTCCATACCCAGTGGCACCAAACGGGACAGGGTGATTCCAGCTGGCTGGTGGTGTGAGTGCTGTGAGTGTACATTTGTAGCAGATTGAAATGTGGTCCTGGAGCTGAAGCAAGGCTCTTAGCCTCTCTGTCAGTGGAATGCAGAGTTCATTATTTTAAAAAATATTGTTTCCTCTGCAAAGGGTGGTTGGATGGGGGGTAGGAGNTGTGTGTGGGTAGAAGCACACTTGCCCAAAGTCAACTACCAAGTTAGTCATCCCAGCTACTGTGGAGTTTAAGTTCAAGGGAGCAGTGAGTGATTCATTCCACCTGGAACTGTATACAGTGAGTAAAGGGAAATATTTCCTGTACCTAATCCAGACACCAGTCAGGCATCAAGCTGTCTGAATATGAGCAGACATACACATGACAAATGTGTGGCGGAACAGGAGAAGCTCGGGGAAAAAAAAGGAGAATGTGTTTTTCACTCAGAGGTTAGTGCATTTGCCCTGAACACAATCCCAAAACCTAATGAATCAGAAAGTGTAATTGTTACATAGACTAATTTCAAAACAGAACTGCTCATTAAAGATTAAGGGGGAGAAAAGAAACATGAGGTTCAGACCTTTTATTGAAATTTTGTCATATTAGCTCCTCATTGGTAATTTTTTATGGTTCACATTTATTTAGTTCTTCATTCACAGAATTCTATCAAGGCTCTCTAATATGTGCCAAGTACAAGCTTCATTAACTGTGTTATCTTTCAGATCTGCTTTATTTGCGGTTACCAACCCAGTGTTCATCAATGACATTTTAATGTTAAAAAACAAGAAAAAAATCACTAAAACAACTTGATTACTATTGGTGTTTTTTGTATTCAGATTTCCATAGTTTCATGATTGTATTTGAATACAGACATATTTTATGTTAGACACACTTTGGATACCCATTATCGAAAATGAGGGTTATGGAATATTCATGAAGTTATGGGCTATTTAGACTTTTGCAGTTGCCAGCCTATCTTCTAGAAATGTTGAACTTTATCTCTGGGATGCTCTTTCATTGGCTCCTGGTGTCTAAGACTGGGAGGTCTCCTTTGCTATTCACAGGTGTCTTTTCCTGTCCATTCAAGGCAAAAATCATCCTTAAACTGTGTTGCTTGACTCTGAGAACTATTAGAAATTTGGATGGATGAGGGAGGAGTGTTTTACAAGGTGTTTGCTTTATTCCTTGGTACTTTGTTAGCTTTGCTGATCCTTCTGAATACCATGTCAGTTTTTTCATTGCAACCACAAGTAAAGAGGAAATTATAAAGTCTGTGTCCTTTTAGAAACCAGAGAGGAAAATTCCTAGAAGGAAAATGTTGAAAATTATTTCTTTTGGAGTAAGCCAAGACAACTTTAAAATACACTCAGCCCTCTTGCACTTCGCGCCCCCCATATTGCGGTTTCAGATCTTAGCGGCATGATTTTTTAGCGATATAGGAGACCCGTTTTGCAACTGCGCATGCGTGACCTGCCGCTGCCACCACAGCTGCGGCCGTGACGGTGGCACAGGCAGCAGTGGTGGCTCGGGCGGCATGGGCGGCAGCAGCAGTGCAGGTGGTGGCGACAGGGATGATGCAAACACCATTCAACACGGAAGTAGGGCTACACGGATCCCAATTAAGACCGCGGGTCCGCGTTATAGGAGACCCGACTGTAGTCACAGTTAACCATCTTATACTTGGTTCCCCAGGAGCGGTCTTGGGGAATCTTGTACTATCTATACACTGTCCACAATGTCCTGCTGCTCCATAAAGCTTTGAATTTCTGTGGTGCTGTTGTCCCAGTAAAGGCTTGCTGATAGATGCAGAAAGCTCTATCGGACATCCCCTGTGTCCCAGCTACATAGTAGGATCTGTAAAAACTAAATGCTGGCTAAGCACCTGTAAGTACGCAGTGTTCATATATCGGATATGGCAGGATGATAAGAGCTTCTTCCCACTGTATAAGATCCATGCACACACATGAGGTGGGACAGCCATTGGCCACCAGCATTAAGGTTCTCCTTACTGTGGGGAAATAAAACCACACAGTTTAAATCACTCAAATATTGTGGAACTATTTAATAATCATAGAATCACAGGTTTGAATTGGGAGGAACCTTAAAGATTATCCAGTTCCAACTCCCTTGCTATGGACAGGGACACCTTTCACTAGACCAGGTTGCTCAAAGCCACGTCCAACTTAGCCTTGAACATTTACAGGGGTGGGGCATCCGGAGCTTCTCCACGCATGTTCAAATAATGGAACAGTTGAAATCTTAGGAAATCAAGAAAGAATCTCTTATGGGCTTCCATTCTCCTTTGCAAATCCCATAGGCTTTTCAGTGACCATAGAGAGTAAAAACCTTAACAGTTTTTTTGCATTGAGAAATCCTGCACAGCTGCAGTAATTTTCCATAGGAAGATTTTATAACTTGTGCTTTCGTCTACACCTTGTTTCTAATGTTCCTTGAGAAGAAGACAATGCAAAAAAAAAAGTGATCGTAAGGCAAGGGAAAGAATTACTAATTGTAGTCAAGGTATATTAAATTCAATAATGCTCAGACATGACATAAGTGTTCAGAATTTGTATATGAATGAAATTAAAAACATTCTGGAAGCAAAAGCTACCTAAATGGCAGAAAAAAAAGAAATACAAGCTATAAAATCCTGTAAAAAATCACATAGACCAGAGTAAGATAGATGTGCTGTCTTTACTTAGCAAAGAAATCACAGAATATATGCAAATAAAAAATGAAAATGCCACATTTTTACTTGATTCAAAAGCATTATCCGTAATAGCATCTGCAATGTGTCTGTAATAATAGGGTGTAAATTGGAATTTACATAACAGATCTTTGAAAGCTAGCTCTGACTCATAATGTGAAAATGGTGTATCCAGTAGGGAAAGTCAAGTGATAGCGTAGGAACTTCACAGATCTCCTGTTGCATATTCCAGGATCTATCCATTTACCTCCTTTCTTGATTGCACAGAGTATTCATCTCAGGGTTGAGCTGTAATGAAAACTCAAATGGCTGCTATTGGAAACCTCTAGTATGTTGCCCCTGAATAGACAAGTCATTTTCTCTGGGCTGCATTAAGTTCATGTGAATGGTGATAGATTGACAGCCCTAAAAGCTGGAAAGCCTCTATTTATGTTCATCTCCCTCAGCCTGGGTTTAATAAACTGTTTCTATCTTGATTCCTGTCTGTTGAGTGGGAAAAAAGTCATTAATTTAACTAAGCCAGCAGTAGGATTCTTCCACTGTTCTTTTTATTACCTTCCTGGTCGGGGCTTTAATTGAACAACAGTCTGCCCCAGTATTTAGTCCAAAGATGACTGGAATCCTGATTCACATGGTGCTGCAGAAGTGAGGTCAGATCTGTTTTAGTTCTGGTATTTCTTGCCTATATGGTTCATGCTCATTGTTCTTCCCTTTAATTTGCTGACTGATGTGAACAATTTGTCAGAGCTAGTGTTAATGCAGAATATGGTACAGGATTATTAATTTTGGCTGAGCATTGCTAACTCAGACTTCTGAATAGACTCAGACTTCTGAATAGTTCACTAGATTCCTGTCCCATCAAGAATCTGCCTGTCCAAATGTAGATGACCACTATACACCTAATTTTTTGATCGTGTTGATTTCTGATAGTACTGACATAAAATAGAGAAAACAGCACTTTTAAGGTATTTGTCTGACCCTTCTCAGAGTATACAGTAAAATGGATTGGGACCCTAAAACCACTCAGTTCTCTCCATGGAATATATGCCCCTGGTCCCATGTCTAATTTGAAAAAAACAGAGTTAAATACATGTTCAATCAGAATAATGGTACTTTTGTAGTTAAGGCCTATTTTTTTGCTAGACCACCAGAAGTGCCCTAAGGTTCTGGTAGCATCAGCCATGGTTAATGATGAAATAGTGTAAGTCAGTATTGGGGGAGGAGGGAGAGATGGCTGTGTCTCACACAGCTCCATATTTTATCTAATGTGTCTAACTATCTAGGAAGCTACAGAGATACTGTGAATGCTTTTTCTGTTCCTCTCCTGAATCCAAGTCCTAATCCAAATTTTGAAAGTATCATTAAATGTTTGATACCATTCACTGTAATTTATAACTGCATACAGTTCATTCAGTTCTGAGGTCTCCAATTAGAGAGTAAGTGCATGTTAATTTTTCATGAAATAGAAGTCTGTCTGGTAAGTATTAGATTGATGTGATAGACTGGTTGATGACAAAAAGGCTGTGGATGTTGTGTACTTGGACCTTTAGCAAAGCCTTTGACACAGTTTCCCACAATAAGCTTCAGGAGAAACTTGTAAAACACAGGCTGGAAAGGAACATTTTATGCTGGGTTACAAACTG